>JACXSJ010000105.1:148289-228286 GCA_014851325.1 Pentalonia nigronervosa | reverse complement strand
CCTCCATACAAACCCAATAGCTCATGTTGCCAAAAAAAAAAAAAAAAAAAAATTGAATGTGTTTTTTATAAATTGATAAAAGGATACTCTATTTTACTATTTAATTTCGGAATACCATGAACGCAATATACATGACTAAAATTTAAACATTACCACTAGTATATTACATGAGATCAGGCCCAATAATTATATTATTATCTCCAACATGATATGAAACTAAACATCAAAAAATGAAAGATAATACTATAATGTTATTACTTATCTGTAAAAATATTTCGTACATAAGTGCTTTTTCTTTGAAGCAGCAATTCCAGTTATCATATAGATTAATTTCCTCTGCTCATAATAATTTGTATGCTATTATTATGCTATTTGGATTTATTTTAACCTTTAATAGTTTCAAATTTGATTCTATCAATACTAAAATACATTTTTTTTTTAATAAAAAGATTAACTTAGTGTTATCGCATTTTTACCCTGAATGAATATCAAATGTACAAATTATAATTGTAAAAAGATGAGTTGCCATTATTGATGTAAATTAGGTTGATACTATGATACCGTGGTTTGGCTTAATTATGGACATTGTTGTGATTAACGTAAAACATCCATTAAGAATTTGTAAAATATATTAAACTATACATATTGATGAACGTTTGCAAGCTTTTAGTATAATTTAAACAAATAATTGTATTTATATTTATCAATACTAATTAGGTACCTAGTATATTTCCACTCATATTGTTAACATATGTTAACTTATATTCATATCGATAAAATAAAATATGTACATTAAATTATCTATTACTTACAACTATTATTATTTTTAGTACACAATACTTATAGGTCAGTTAATATTTTTTTTCTTAGTTGTATCAACATTAATTTGCTATAATTAATTATTGTAGCGATAACGGTTACTGCAATTACTTACTCGGATCGAGTTGGTTCGTCATACCCCCGCCGACCGATGCGTGGCGACTGTGCCGTCTGTCGGAGGCCCATAAATCGGGAACTGAAAAAAAAACCAAATATAAACTCCCGAGCCAAACGAACATGATAATAATACATTATATTATTTTATACACGGAGGATTCGTAAGTCGTATCGTGATATATAGACTTGTATGTTGTCGTAAATACGAAGTTCGTGCAATAACGCGTTTCCGGCTGCTCGTGATATTCGACGTTTAAAACTTGTCTCGTGTGTATACAACGAAAATGTAATAATATTATACGACGCATCGAAAACTGATTATATGTATAGGTTCTGCCATTGTGTTCCATCAATGTCTGGGTGCTCGATTTACCCTATCAACGATTCAGAAACATAGTTGTACGTCATTCACGTGTTAACAATAATGAATTGATTTGTGTTTCACCGTCGTCTTATCAATAAACAATGTATAATACGTTTATAATGACGTCTAATTGCATGTACTGTCACTCTGAACTGGCCGCTGGTGAACAAATGTAAATTGACTCGTGTAACAGTTTTCACTGAACTGATTTCAATGTTTTCTATTTGTATAAACTATAAATTAATTCAAAATATTTTAAAAGCTGTGTCGTATACCTATCTTAATCTCGGGATCGTGGGTTCGAGCCCCACGTTGGGCGCCACTGTCGTATACCTATCTTTCGATGGTACACTTCTACCTAATATTGAGAACTCAAACGACCATGAATCAACCAGTTACAGAATTGTTCTCAAAATGTCGGTATGACCACTTCACCTTTTAGACCTCGCCTTCAAAGACCATAAATCAATCGGTTACAGATCAGACTCGGAGTAAAGCTAACGTGTTGTGGCTACTCAATAATAATATAATAATCTGCCCTGAAAACGAATTTTATTATATTCAACAAACAAACATATAAAACACGGGTCTCTATGAAACTCTACATACACTAGTGTCTCGATAGAAAACCCGCATTGCCCTTTTACCGCGGTACTCACGTTCTTAAATATTATTTACAAACTGCTGTCTCAGCTCACTTGCTTCATTGACTTATATTATGAATATGATACTGTCTATTTGATAGTATTATTATTATTATATTTTAATTTAATTGTGTATTTCACCAAAACACGTTGGCTCATACAACAACTGTTGACATTTTGGAAGAATAAAATTCGTATATCACATAAATTATCATTAATTTTAATATTAAGAAGAATTTAAAACGTTTATTATTAAATAAAATGTGATGTAGGTTGTTTAATTGTGTATGGTTTCCAGTATCGAAAACAATTAATAATAGTTGCTAATCTTGATATTCTATAATATCGTTTATAGTATAATATTATTATGAGTACCTAATATTATATTTTATACCAGCTGTCCGTCTTCATCATTGGTAATTTCATCGAAATACGTAAGTGTATATGTGGCTTTTGAATCAAATATAAGTATCATACAGTAAGTATCATTAATATAAGTATCATTAATTGCATATTTAAAAAGGTTGGCATGTAGGTACCGCTCTGATGTACGTTAGATGGTCGTGTGGGTCACTGTAATGGATGTGTTAAATTTGAATTTAATGATATGCAATGATATACAATGATATATAATGGTATACAGACTACGATTGTGAACGAAGATGGTCTATCAACTTATATTAAGAAGTACACTAATTGATGTTATCATTGCTATTAAAGTAATTTATATTAGCATTAAACATTAGACATACAGTAGATCGGATTAATTTTTGCCAAAAAATTACATTTTAAAATGTCATTGTGTATATAAAATTTTATCATATATTTGAAATGATTCAAGTATCCATGAATACTATTTTTAAATTACAGCAAAATAAATAAAATCGCTATTCTTTTTCAAATATCTAATTTAATAAAAATTTGAACTTTTTTACAGTTAGGTATTTTCGTTTTTGAGTTACAACAAAAAAACACAATTGATTTTGTTAAAAACTGATTTTGTATAAAAATTCCTGTTTTTCTCTAAGATTTTGATAACTACTGAAATTGCTTACTTTTGACCTCCTGAAGTACTAGGCTTGATTCATTCCTACTAAAAAAGATGTTGAAATAGAAAATCGAAGTATTGTTACTGTACCAAAATTTGATGATAGGCATACAAATAAAACATATCATTGTAAAATCAATGCATCCAACGCTTTGCTCAGAATCTAAAAATGGGTTGAAAAATAATTTATTTTTAAAATACTGCAATCGAAGTTCATTTTTCCATCATGCAATGTGCACAGTTGTTATGATACGATTATGTTTCAGACCTTCACGTGTAGCAGATATCGTGCAACGTGCACTCGCCAATGTTTAAGACAAGTAAACTAATAATCAACTTCTTATTATGTACTTTAAATTGTATTTCTCTGGTACTCTTTAAAAAATTTTAAACTTATTACAGAATATTATTTTTTGTTTTAAATGGATAACTCTACATTATATTGATTTAATATTGTATTATTCATATATTGTATTTAATTAGTGTTTAAAATTTGAAACTGATTGAATTTACAAAATAATATAACGACAATATTATTAATAAATCGTTTTGTGTTTATATTTTGATTTAATGTTTCATATGGAGTATTATAGGTGAACATTTTTATTTAAGTGATATTACTTATACAATATTAAATACATTTTCAAAATCTTTGGTCATAAATTATTTTTATGAGCACTTGGAATTTTAAAAAAACTAACTATAAATACTGTAGCAAACAGAACTTTGCTCAGGTTTGTGCTTTGAATGCGATGGTTTTATCAATACTGTATAATTCAAAGAGGAGAAAAAAAACTAGTTCCCTACGTGCAAAATATGAATATTCTGATCATAATTTTTTATTATTTAAGTATTTTAGTGTCGAGTTAGTCAAAATGGTAAAAAATAAATAAAACTATAAGTCTATAATGTACACGTCTCACATTCATTCTTCATCAAATGATTAAACTTAATAGGTTCATCGAGGAATCGATAAATTAATGTACTCGTATATTTTATCTGAAAAAAATTCGTATGTCAAATGTTTGCAATAACGCATATTCTATCATATATAGTTTTATCATTAAAAAATGTAATAGGTATCAACCTTTCATAATATTATTTAATAAAAGTATGTTTATCGAAAATACAATTATAGTATCCTGTAAAATGTAACCTTATTGTGTACTCTAATGTATAAATAAATGTACAAGCCTTTTTACTCGTGTAACCGTGACAAAAGAGACATAACATTATGACAATAATATGTATCATATTTTTCTTTTTTTCACTAAAAGTTTCTTCTATAATGCATTAAGTGTAAAAGAATGATAATACTTTTATGATATTTTCATTTTAAATTGTTAATACAAAAATAATAATTAAGCTTTTAAAATGTATAGCCTAGTGAAAAATCTACTGTTATACAAAGGTACAAAGTTAAATTATTAACCAATCGTGTACAATAATTAATCATTTCAAAAAGTGTAATACTAAATAAATCAATAATATCAAACCGTTTAACTACTTATATGTGTAGGTATATAATGTATAAATATTTATTAATTATTGCGATTTTGTAAAATATAGTTCATTATCACATGCATGTAAATTATATAAATTCAATATACACAAAATATTACATACCTAACTGCATTTCATAAACACAACATTAATATAAGCCCGGCATTCATGACATACAGTTTAGATGATGTATAAATATTTAATAAAATAAATCGTTTAGTTAATGGGTTTAGAGTTGGACATCCCTCGACATCGTTTATTTCTCGTGTTAAATCCATTTCAATCAGGTCACATCAGTCATCAGAGTGCGTGTTATAGATGTGATGTCTGCATGAATATACATTTTAGTTAATATTTACCATCATCTGCTAAAAACTATTTGAATGACAGATACGTAATATACCATAAGCCACGAAAGTCATATAATTCATATTGTTACTTGAATAACGAAACATATTTTGTGAAAATTAGAAAAACATATTAACGATTCATTATTTTTCTGATAATATTCACATAATATGTAATTCACATTTTGCTGTGAAATTTTAATTTCATCACATCTTTATAAGTATCTAATTTTAATATTAAAATCATATTAGTTAGTTTTTTTTTTAATAACTAGATACCTAACCAATTTTTGGTCACATCATTAATAATTACAGATAGTTTACATTAACAAATTACTGAAATCCAATTTACAATAACAAAGTAATGATACTAAGAGAGTTACTCAGCTAGTGAAGATTGTTAACTAGTGTATATAAATAAATAAATACATTTTTTTTTTATTTATTATTTTCTTTTGAAAACAATTTTTTGGTGGCATATTAGCAAATAGCAGTGCGTACATACGTATTTTGTTCAAAATAACTCTGATGTATAGTCTGCAAGTTCATATAATTTATATTTAAAGTCATTCAAGTATATATTATTATATTGCTCAGACGTTAGATAAACGATAATAATAATTAAGAAACGATTTCAGACATATTTGATATATGTAAAAATGTTCAACTTAAATTTGTCTTCATCAACAGCCACATTAGTGTTTCCATTATTTCATTTAATTAGTATATGTAAATAGTGCTAATTTTGTTATTAAATGTTCGTTTATTTTACTGGTTATTAAACGTTTTTCCAAAGACCGTTGTAATAAACATTTATAAATGGTGATTTACCAAATACACTTGCTGTTTTTTTTTTTTTGTCAATAATGCAATTTTTGAAAATTATTCTAAATCTGATTTTTAGAATTTTTAAAACTGTATTTTCAAATTGTTGAGTTTTTTTTAATTTTGTATACTAAGGATAATAAGCATACGTTATGTGGTAATAGGCCTATAGTCTGTGGCGAAAGATTTGGAAGATATTGGGGCTATGGTGATTCGAAAATTTAAATAAATATTATTAATATGTCAACATTTATAATTTTCAAAAATGGTGTAAAAATTATAATAAATATTAGATCCAATATTACATCTATCATATATTTTTGTAAAACCATTTTCAAAGACTATTATCCTTTATATAAACATTTTAATAACTGAGAAACTATTCATTTAAATTTTGAATTAAGTGCATCAACATTTTCAAACAAATTAGACACTAAATAATTTATAGTAAAAAAGAGGTCTTCTCATTTGAAAAACAGAATATTGTATCATCACAAGACACTACTTAAGTAGTACGAAAAAATCTTAAGGATAAAATAATGTCTTCAAGTGTATTTAAAAATTCCGGAAATCAAAATTTAAATTAATTAATTATTAAAGGAAAAAATGGAGGTGAGGATGCTCTGTATACTGCATAGTGATTGAGTTAAGTAGTTTGATTTCCATTTATTTTAGACGACTATATGTAAAGGTCATGATAGTAGTACCACTTGTGTTATAATTGATTGAGTCTTATTCAAGCTATGTCTGCTTACTTATGTTTATTTTTTACAATATGTGAATAACGAGATAACCTTATATATTATGCAGAAGGGTTATTCGATCTTGGTTAGGTAAGTTATTGTAGTAAAACTAAAAATAATAAACTATGGTTGAGAATTACTACCAACCATATGAAATGTTTAAGGCACCACAATTGATAAAACGTATATTATTATACTCTTGTTTTATTATTGCACAACGATGTATAAACGCGCCCATAAATCGCCGAACAGTTTGCTTGTTATTAAAACAAGCATATGCGATATGTGTTATATTATGTACGAGAAAATTATATCGTATATTTCATCTGCAGAACTGTTTCCGAATTAAATTTAAATTTCTAATCCATTTGTTTAGATTACATTCCAGCAAATACTAACAAACGAATCGTATTATTATAATATATAATGTACTAAATAACATCGTAGTTATTGATTTATTTTAAGACCAAAGGACGCATTACTTAATTCAGTGGACAAACATGTTTCATAAGCGCCAGTGCACGACATAACTACCATAAGTATGCGATTTATTGCCGATTAGAAGTAAAGAATACATGTTTTAATTAGTACTTAAATACTTAATAATAACGTAAAATCAAAATTTAATGGTAATAAAATCAATAGCAAAAATCATGAATATATTTTAATAAATTTGATTTAAATATTGTAAAAGTTAAGCGTTCGATATCGAATATTATTCACTTTTTTGCACAACAAACTACTTCGAACATTCGTAGAAACTCGTTATTTTTGCTTCAGAGATCTCAAATACATTTGCATACGAATTGAATGATCGAATGTATGGCACAGTTGATGTATTTTCCACACATATTTGGATAATTTTACGTAGTTTTAAGGCTCTTTTAAGAACGTTGTAGTATATATATATATATATATTTGCACAAAATAATATGTAAATCAATCGCACAAATTATGAATAAATAGAAAACTTTTTTGGAATTAATATTGGAATGAACTTTTCCAATACTTTACAACGATAAGAAGTTTGTCTTATAATTTTAATCACTAAAGCGTAGTGTTATCGTAACTAATATATTATTAAAAACCAGCAAAATTATATTTTTCATATGACTGTATAATTATTTGTGCGATGCTAAATTGAAGGTAAGTGGGTAGCTGAAATTATGTTTAAAAAATGGTTGCCAAAATAAAAAATATAAATCTAAATTAAATCTAACATGTATGACTTTAAGGGATGCCTAGACTATCAAGTTGTGCCAATTTTAAATTTTATTTTAAAAATACAATAGCAAAAAATGTTTTTGGCCATAATTATTATAAATTATGTATCCTTTTTATTACGATACTAATAAGTATATATTATTTATAAACCAATTTTTAACCCGACTGTTTGTATGTTTATAGTTTAAATTTTATTTGTCAATTCTTTACTTCCCGACATGTAGAACTGATTGTACGATTTTTAGCGAGAATTTTCACTTAAATTTTATGGCGTATATTTTGCCTAAGAATATGAATAGAATATGAATCACTATATCTGTTTTATATCTATTCACAATCACAATATTAGTATTATTCAGTTGTCGATAAAGTTATTTTAATACAAGTTGTTTGTATACTCAATTAATTTTCAATGATAAAGAAAATTATTTTCACTTAAATATGGTCGTGACTATAAAAATTATTTAGCCAAAATTATTCATTGTAATTTTACCAACAGAACGTAAAGTACGTATCCCTTACATGTACTATAGAGAATGACCGGACCGAATCTTTTATTTTCGTCCTTTAAATTGCGTGATTTAAAAATATTAAAAGTTGCAAATTAAAATATTTGATCTAAAAATAATTTTAAATGTGTGCTCTGGTCGTTTTTTTCATAAATATTATGGAGAATTCATAAAATTATTCTGAAATAATGTATTATAATGTATTATTGGAATCAAAATTATAATTATAATCTGTTTATGTGAAAATCAATTATGTTGATTTTTTTTATGATTAAGAGTGCGTAAAATATTCTCCTGTGTGTTTACTTTACCTGCATATTCACATTAATGATTATTCAAGATTGACACAATGATATGGCTGATGGTTTAATATGAAGTTTCTTTTAGAACGTTCTCTTGAATTTAAGAATATTTTGTTAATTCATTTGGTGTTTTATTTTTTTTTTGTTTCTTAATTTTGTAACCGATAAAAGCTAAAAGTACGAATTTGTTTTTTAGACCATAAATCAAATTTAAAGTATTATTATTGTTATCTGATAGACACTGCATCTGTGTCTCATGTTCTTAAATAAGTAATACAAAGTCACAGGTTCAATTTCTAAACCCAAAGTTCATAAAAAAAATTCTGTGTGTTTCAAAAACATAGAACCTAATTTTTTTAATTATTATTATTGTTGAAATTCCTTACGAATCTTACTAGTTATGAAAATAAATTAGTATTCAAGTTTTCGTATTATTATTATTGTTTTGGTCCACTTGCTTTATGCAGTCATATATCTATGTTATGACTGTATTAAAAATGTATTTTAACAATATTTTAATAAAATAATTATAATTTTTACTTATAAGTTTGTGTTTGACCACCTATAGAGCAGCGTATGATTTGTATAATTTTCTCGAGTGCTCTTTTATTATTTCCGTGAACAGTCAAGTTATTATGTCGACAGATAGACAAATAATATAATTAAATTATTATAAATAACTATATATTATAATTATTATATGGTACCTATACATAATTTATATCATCGAAATCGTCGACAAATCTATAACAACTGGTAAAACGCTTAAAACCTTCCATTTATTAATAACTCATCCATCACCGTCTATAACAAAACATTTACTTTTTCAAAATGACATATGACCAAAACCCCTCAGAGTTATAATGTTTAAAATTACAAATAAAACCAATTCAAACATTAAGTTCATTTCTCATTCAACCAGCTTGTTAACACTCCTTTTCGTTACCGCCGAATGAACTACAGCAACGACAATGTCTCAGTCCACCAAGATAGCCATCACCTTTAACTCCACAATCATTTTTATTACTACTTCCCCCAACTAAATTGACACAATAGTACTTCAGATGCCATCGTTAAATGCACCACTGTCCTCGCCTGAAAATACAGGCAAACAAAACCATGCATATACTATTACACAAAGTATATAAGTCACGACAATAATAATCATTTTAGTGTTGCTCCGTTACAGCGAACGAAAAAACTCCAAAATATGACCGAACCTTAGTATTTTAGGTCAATCTATGGTATTCCATAAAAATAACGATTTGAAAACAACATAATACTCATATCAAAAGTTTTGTATGTTTCTGTCTTGTGTAAAAATATTTGATGCACCAATGGAAAGAACAACGTGAATAAAAATAAATTAACACAAAATCTATATTCAGGAACTACTTAACCAATACAAAAAAAAAACATTATTTTTAATGTACATTCCTTTATATCCAACCAAAACCTATTAAATATATTTAAAAATATTAAAATTAACACAATCTTTGAAATTAATTACTTTAAGGCTGGTATAGTATACAGATATTGGATACTTACATACTTAAATGTTCTGACGTAACATTTAAAAAAAAAATCAATAAGACACATAAAATATTCCCAGATGAATAGATATTGACTTAAATGAAACCCAATTTATAATATTTAAAACCTATACTCTTAAAAAAAATGTTCTCCTTAAATTTCAACTACAAATTAGATATAAAAATATATTTAAAAATAACAAACAAAGAAACAAATAAAATTAATATTAGGTTAGTAAAAAATAAATACTTTTACTTACTACCCAATTATATACAAAAATGTATTTCCTTCTATTTATAATCCATAATTAGTAACGAATGTAAAAGAAATACTTTGTGTTTAAACTTTTTCCTTCAAAAATCAACTAATATTATTATAAGTCATAAACACGCTATTAATTATTAACAAAACAACACAAGGGTTACATAAAAGTAAAAATTATACTTTTTTTACACGCTAATAAAAGAACTCATGATATAGCTGCAATATTATAACCGTTAATCATCAATAATTTAATCCTACCTAAATATTGGGATAACCGTGACCAATAACAACGATTATTAGCTCTTAAAAATTAATGATATAATTATATTTGGAATTTATAATTTAAAAATAATGTAACTGTCAAAAATATGGGCACTACTGCTTAAAATATTTATATTTTAAATTTGGTTGTAAAATAGGTTATACTCGTATATTTTATATTATTACATTTTTTTTTTTTTTTTTGCCAACTTAGTCAGTAATTTAAGACAAAAATGTAATCATTTAAGCCGTGTGTTCATTATGCCTTCACTTTGGTTGTACATTTTAAACGTTGTATACAATTGCTCAGTTGTATAATTCTTGGAAGGTACTTGAACAGTATAATGGTATTATGTTTCATCGTTTATTCGTTTTTTTTTTTTTTAAAAAGGTACCTACAACCGTCCCCTGCTGGTAAATTCAAATCTTCTCATTGTGTAGAAATATACAACATCGGTTATTACTGCCATTGCCGGTTCTCTAGATAACTACTATTGGGATGGTTCGCTCTTATGAAATATTCATGAAGTTTTAGATCGAAAACCGAAGGGACCGCTATGACACCACCTGAGCAAAATGTGATCGAAATGGCGTATTTTATTTTGCTTTAATTATCGGCGTTACAGCTAGTAAAAGAATTTTAAAGAATTGATTTTCATCAAAAAATATCATCACATAACAATATTTTATCTTAATTAATTAGATACACGTGAAGTTGACGTGTGATTGGTGCAATCATTAATTTCAATAGAATGATACAATAAA
Source organism: Pentalonia nigronervosa (assembly GCA_014851325.1). Taxonomy (NCBI): domain Eukaryota; kingdom Metazoa; phylum Arthropoda; class Insecta; order Hemiptera; family Aphididae; genus Pentalonia; species Pentalonia nigronervosa. Next base: position 217,018 of record JACXSJ010000105.1, on the reverse strand, counting down.
CTACCTTAACACTCAGTCTTGTACAGTATTTGAATAAAACTTATGGATAAATATGTATTTTTGAATTAAATACTTTTATTTAAATTTGTATTATTGTCTTTGATCAATTATATTTTTTTTTTCTATTAAGAATTATTCAAATTTTGTAATTGCATACTTGACATAGTCTTCTAAAATAAATTCGAAAGGAAAACACTATTATTGATTATTTTCGTCAAAGCCTATATAAGTATACTCGTATTGTCCTATGAATTGAAAATTACAAATTAACGGCTATAGGATACGGGTTTTGTGTGCATGTGTCATATGGTAGTTGGAAAAAAATAAATCCCAGTAAAAAATCCCTACAAAAAATTCCCGGAAATAAACCCCTCACTAGGAAAAAAATCACCAGTAGCATTATACTGGGGATTGATTAAATATAAATAATTTATTTTACAAATCATATATTAAAAATAAAATAAGTATTGTATATTATAATAAAAAAGCTGAGTTATCGATCATTGCACGAAACATTCAAAAATATTCATCTTCTTTATATCTGTTAGACAAGCAAAGTTCTTGAACTTTTCTGTAAATTGATTGACAGAGGTAGTAAAAATATCCTCGAATGTTTATGTGATTTTCAAATATTATCTTTGTTGATTTATAACAACTAATTCAAAATCTAAATTAAAATTTAATGGGTCGGGGTATAAATCACACTTTTCACACTCTTCTATAATAACTTGAAATATATGTTCATAGATTGTTTGTATTTTTTTATTCTAAGATAGAATAAATAGCAGTAATAAATACCGAATCTTTCTGTACTCATAATAAATATAATTATGTAAAAAAATCTGGTGCAAGTCCAAAGTTCCCATCAACAAACCATGTTTGAGATTCAACTAATAATAAAAGCCCGTAGTCAATAGCAAACATTATTATACGTTCGTTTGATTTTCTATTGTCATGTAAAAAAAATTTCTCTTCGCCATATAAGTTCTATTCACCTACAAAATGTATAAAACAATATAACAATATAATTAAGTATAGTAAAAAAATATTTACATAATGAAAAAACATCGTTTACCTATAGTAGTTAAAAAACAACATTTTTAAAAATATATCTAATATATATTATAACTAACTTCTTTACTAACTATTTTACTAGCACATTATTCTTAATATTAACAATTAAGCTAATTTTGAAAAAATACATCTACCTTCTATAATAATATGGTTATTTGTTTTTGGCTTAGCTGGGTCATTATGTCCTCAATTATTGCAAATCGTCCGTTTTAAATAATCTTCTCGGGGTAATTCTTCGAGTACATTGGTAGTTCAATTGGCAACAGTTTCCGAATATATTTGACTGAATGTTGCATGTGATGATTTCGCTTTTTTAATCATTAAACGTTTCACTTTAGCTACATCAATAAAATTGTTATTTCCCTCGTATACATGATTATTATTTAAAGTTAAAAACGTTGTTTTGATTATCTATATTTAAGCACGTTTTTAAAATTTACGGACACTTAAGCGAACTAAATTTTGAACAACGCCAACGAATAAAATTAAAACATATTTTTTGTAATGCTTACATATGACCTTTATACGCAATTTTATGCCCTTTTGTAGTTTTTATTAATTCCATTTTTAAAAACACACTTGTAATAAACCGATACAGTATCAACAAATTACTGAGCACAGTTTCTTTGCAGTAGGTACCATATAATATGATAGCTATTGATATTGCAATCGAAATAAGTTCATTATCTCAAATGATGTACCTATTTATAAGTACATGCATTGGAAAAACATTTGTAATAACGTATTTATTTATCTATGATGATTATAGGATGTGGTATCTACTATCTTGTACTGGAATTCAAGCAAATAACAACTAATTGGAATTACATCTTGATCATGTTTATTTTGAATATACTGTTAAAAATACCGAAAGTGTAACTATCATGGCATACATTTATTTATATACATAAATATAGTAATATTCGTAATATTGAATTTTTAGGGTATAAGAAAATATTTTATAAAATGATATTTTTTAGCATAGTATATACTATACAATTTTTATTTTATTTTTAATATATAAATTGTAAAATAAACTATTTATATTTAGTCAATCCCCAGTACCTATAATGTTACTGGGGATTTTTTTCCTAGTGAGGGGATATTTTTACCCCAATTCGTGTCATACACGAGCACAGCGCAGACGAAAATTTAAGAAATTATACAAGTATAGGTATATAAGTTGATTCATTGATTATTTTATATACTATTTATAATATGACTGCATATTATACTATTTGTAACAAACTGTCACCAAAACTGTTATCATAAGAGACATTGTAAAAAATAAGTATTCGTAGTAAAGTGAAAAAAATATATTTAGATAAGTAGTTAGATTTATTCTTAAATACTTATTGACAAAAGTGCTTGAAATGCTATTTAAATACTTTTTAATTATCTTTTTACAAGATTGATTACACTGTTATTTTATACGGTTATAATATGTAAGTTCATGATGATGAATCATCGATGATACATAATGATATGTTTCTGATATGTTATTAGATTTAGCTGGATTATTTTCTTTGTTGATACTTAAATAAAAGTCATTATCACTTTCACTATCATCAATGTCAAAAGAAGTAACATTTTATTTATTTAATACAAATATATTGCGTTTATCCTTAAATGATTTACTACATATTTTTTTGAAAATGTATACATTTCTACATAATACTTCTATATTTCTTTACAAATATAATATAAACACTAAATACGTATAATAACATAGATATTTGGGCATTGTCAATAAAATCTATGTTAGGCATTTCATTAAAAAATTCTTATTTATTTAAAATGTTTTTTCTTAAAATTAATTTTATAAATATATAGAACGCTTTTTTATAATAGTTCAATTATTTTTATTCATTTCAAGACAATTTAAAATTTTTCGCTGATATTTAAATTTGTGCATTTCTGATCAAATTTATCTATAAATACGTTATTTTTTCATCTCAGATAAACATTAAATGACTTAAACTGCATTTATTTAGATAAGATAAAATATAAAAAATTATTTTTTAGATAATCTCAACACTGCTTTTAAGACAATTATTATAAATTTTTCTAAAATACAAGTTCATTGTTCTTTAAAAAAATAATAATCTTATCCATCATAACCGACATAATATAATTTAGATGCAATTACAAATTCGAATACTATATAATATAGACATGAAAATAATATTTTGGAGTTGGAAATGTAAGAGTGAAATTCCTTGTCATTATTTATGACACTTTTAACGCCAACCTGGTAACCATTATCATGTAATATTCATTTTTATGAAAATAATCAAAACATTAATGGTGCTTACAATTCATAAAATAAGGGTAGTTTGACAAGTATACTAAGATCGATACCCGTTATTAAATACACTGCATCCAATAATAAAAGTAGGTACCAATTTCATGTGATTTTTATCTTTTAATTTAATCATTTTTCTGTCAAGTGTAAATAAAAATGTAATCTTTCATCTTATTAGATATTTATCGATTTAATGAATCATCGAATATAGTATCTCATGAGGATTTTATAATATTACAACCACATTAAAAAAATACTCCTTTAATTGCCTAATTGTCTGCAAATTAAAAAATAATAATTCATAATACTGAAGAGAAAAAAATTTAAACTAAATTCATGAAGTGTACATTTTATTTATTGATATTTTATCAACCCAACTTTATTGTTAAATAGTATGTTAATATAAACGCCAAAATACGTCAACAGTGACGGCTGTTGGTTGCTACCAGTCGCGTTCTGCGACTGAGAGTAAACAACGCCCACTACTACTAGTTCCCAGATAGGTAACCATCCGATTTTGTACTAGTAAAAATCTTTCCATACATGCACATGCGTGTAAAAATACCCTACAGTATTTTCCTTCACGATTCCACATACTAATGACCTTAGTTATCGAAACCTTAACCTAAAAAAAAAATAAAAAAATTCGTCAACAATTATATCATACTATATGAAGAAGTAAACTAAAGTTGTATCATTGCAATAAATTTAAATAATATAGTAGCCAAACGAAATCTTAAACCTAGTGAATAATAATAATATTAATTCTTTTTTTTTTATGACTGTAATTTTATTTATTTTTGTGCGTTTATAAAAATAATTATTTGGAATTTTGAATTGTTGGAAAGAAGTTATATAATATGTCACAAATATAATCAGCTATTTAAAAAGAAATTGATTTTAAAAACAAACATTATTTTAAATGTATCTATATTTACTATACTTACAAAAAATTATAAGAAATAATCATAACTAATTTTGATTCAGTAGTTATATATTATGGAATATAAAGATATTTGTTAGACCTAAAAATGAATACTGTTAAATTTGTTTTTTTTTTGTATTTTTTATGTTTGCTACGACAACTTGTAATGGTAGCTATGTTAAATTGTCGGGAATAATACCTACACGATTCCAAAAAATGCATATTAAAAAAATAGCTACAATTATATACGTTTTAATGTACTCAACTAACACAATGGGATATAATAATATTAACTCTACACTATCATGATTTTATAGACTTTATTTTTCATATTTTAAAAATAAGAAAAATTTACTAGAAAAACTAACTAAATTAACCTTTTTTTTGCAGGATGAAAAATTCTTAATGTTGTTATTTAATTTCTACGAAAAAACAAAAACTATTTACCTGACAATTAATTTTTTTTTTAAAACAATGTTCATAAATATAAATAATAATAATTAAATTATTTTTATAATGCTTGGATATGTTTATTATTACCTATTTTCTACAGATACCTACAGTGAATAGTATGGATTATATACAGTGAATTATATGGATATCAGGAGGTTGAATTTCAAGAATAAATACGATAAGTAAAATAGGTTCAGAGTACATTATTGTTTACAACTTTTGTCAAATTCGATATTATTTGAATGGATTGAAAGACATTTTAAATTACATTAAAAACGAAATGAATTACAAAGTATTTGGCTTTCAGGATATTCTTTCTTTTCTTTTATACCTGTACAAAATACAATATAACCGTTTTCCAATCACCGTCTTTATAACACTGTTACTTAGTATCAAAGAAATATCCTTTGGATTGCTGAACCAATAAGAAAAATTGGTATGAGAATACAATATTTCTTATTTTTTCTTTATTATTACATTCTTGATTTTCAATCACAAAGTATTGAAATGGAACGAAACCACTAGTAAATGTACAAGTAATAATTCAAATGCTTCACATTTTAATTTATCAGGCGGATAGAAATAAAAGTTATATTAAAATCTATACATTTTTTACGAAACATAATGATCGATATAGTAATATTGTATCGGTTTTGTAATATAATTGTGCAACTAAATGAATATTTTGCATAGAGTATAAACATAGAATGATCTCAATATTATTGCAAATATAGCTAACTGTATTGTAACTATATTGTAACATTATCTCTATATACATTTAATTATTTCTAAATATAGTAAAATATTATAATAAAGTTACTAAAACTAAATTTAAGGTACGTGCATTTATTATCTTTCATCTGATTTGTGTAAACAATGCATCTAGTTAACTCTAAAATAACACTATTGCTTAAATATTGAGTTTAATTTTAAACTTTGGTAATTAAAGGGTACCTATATCAATTTGTATTAAAATTTGTTGGATTCATAATTATTCCGTATTTTTACTCATAATATACTTAACTGTTGTAAGTACAAGGTGCCTAATAAACACTATTTAATAGAATTTTCATAATAAAATTATTTTAAGTGAATCAAAATCCAAAAACTTATTTCATCGGTTGAATGAAATGTATTATACTTATATCTCTGTTTTTTAATTAGAAGTTTATATTTATTATTTATGTTGACAAAAATTTTCATTTTAATTCAGTTAAAATGATATAATTATAGTTACTTGTAATTTCATTAAATTAGAAAGATTTTAAACAAAATTTAGATACCTACCTTTTTATCTACTTATACTTTTTTAATTATTCATCTTACTGCCTTACCTATTCACAGTGTAAGATTTGATAAGATATAGTCATGAATAAAATATTCAAAGGGAAACATTATTATCAAATATTTTTTTTTTCAATAGCCAAATGGAAAAAATAAATTAAAATCAGTGACTAGAATACTGGATGCAGTAATTTATTATAAAAACGATGTCTTTAAAATATTAAAATAAATAATCTATAAGAACGTCGAGTCTATACAATTAGATTTTGCCTATAATAAAATGCAAACTGTTTTTGGTTGATGTTGACGTCCTAATGTCATATTTTAAATAATACTCTGGTCACATTAATATGAATAAACAGATAGTCTAGATAAAGCTATTACTATGCAATTAATTTTGGTTTAAATTATATTGTTTTATTTTATTGAAACTTAATCAATAAATCGGAGGTACTAAAAATATATTTTTACTTTATATATAACATTTATTGAATCTCGCTTACGAAAATGTGCTGTATTATAACGTGAGAAGTTTCCTAAGAACTTTATGAATAACAGTTAATGTATATAGACATTGGTTTAGTTAATAAAATGAGCGCTTATAATTACTATACATTATAACCGTATCGGTCGTAACGATCTGTAGAATAGGTCGTAATACATTTGAAATTTCTCTTTTGTTTTGTAATTTGTTTTTTTTTCTTTCGACTATACTACCAGGTATCTATATTATGTATCATTGATATTAACAGCCCCAACACTGGAATATTTTATATAATATATTGTGCCGTTACGGTAGCGTAAGTACGCCTTAATCTGAAATCAGCACTTAAACGTCTAGATTAAGGCATTAATAGCGTCGTCGCGTCGACCGACCTACAACGACGTATTTCAACGGAACGAAACGCAACGCAAACGACAAAAAGTAGGTGGAATTACAAAAAACACAAAAAAATGTCCAACGATTGTAATTCTGATTGTAAATCCAACGCCACAACATGGTACCCTCATTCCATTCGCTTATCTCGTTGGTGTCGCCCCTCAGCAATTTGCTCAACGCATGTCTCACACCATCCCTGACCGTGCATTTTACCACCACAAACCCTCATGACTAGTACCTACCGTATAAAATGCCATCTGTTCCCGAAACATAAAGTTAAGCCTCGACGTTTTCTCTGGTGGTAATGATTTTATATATATATATATATATATATATATATTATACAATATGGCGTAAAGATTCCTATATTTTGACATGTCACAGAATTCGATCCATCTGTTGAACGGATTTCGTTTCCATTTTGTCCATGCATAATACATACATAGTTGTTATACATTTCGATTTTTATACAATACGCAACCCGTCATTTTTAATGTTGATTTACTACGTGTCAACCAAAATAATATTCTTGAACCATAAAATATCTTTTTTGACACGTTAGTTTAACATTACTCTTAATTTATTATTAAGAATCATATAAATTTAAAAATTTAGTTAAATCCATTATTTTAAATTACACGTTTTTGAGAGTTAATGAGCATTAATAAAGTTAAGAATAACAAAACAAAAACATCAAAGAAATTAATCATGAGTTATAATTTTAATTATCTTAGTATTAAAACTTTGTAAAATCGATACCCATGAAATGTTTTCGTTTTCAATACGTCAAAATTAAGAAAATTTGTAAATTTGTTTGTAGTTGAAAATTTATAAAATTTTCAATTTGTATTTGGACTTGAACATTTAATACAAAGTTCCTCATAAATAATTCATACTGAAACCAAAAGGTTTAAAAAATAAACAAACATATTTCTTTTTTTTTTAGTTTGAATTTCAAATTTTGACCAAATTGAAGTTTAAACAAAGATTAACTTGATTAAAATTGAAAGACTTCTTATTTTATTGTTTTTTAAAACTATTCGTTGGGATTTGAATTGCCCACGTACTCGTATATTGTTAAAAACTACTATACACAATTACGCAATAACATTTTAAAAATATTTAGATTCACCTTAAACTATTGTTTATTTATGTTTTATACCGTATATATAAAGCTATAGGTAACTAATGTAAATTAAATTAATTCGTATACCATACGGATTTAAAATTTAGTCTGCGATGTGCACGACTAAATGAAAAAATATCTAAAAGTCATATTATTATACAGCCTAATATAATTTATAACTATTTAAATAACTATATCACCGATAAGTAAAGTAGCAAGTTTGTGTTTATATATTATACGTAATATAATTGAACGTATAGTTATAATAATATTCGACCAATTAAAATTAATAATTACCCGATATACGTACAATGGACTTATGTTTTAAGCAATAAACTTATTACTCGAATAAAACTTATAATGGTTTAGAATCTTTTTTTTTTAATCCTCAACAACAAGAAAAGTTATATACATGTTATTTGGTATAACAATGAGTATCGCCGTGATTGAAGACGTTGATTGAATTCGATTCGAGTACAAAAAATAAATAAATAAGAGTAAAGTAAGAAAATAGAAACTCGACCCCCTTGTGTTCAATCATTTACCGACAAGTCGTCGTCAATATGACATTATTCGAAATGAAATTGTGTAGTGAAAAAAAAAAAAAAAAAAAAAATCCCTCAATGAATTTTTAAAGTTTTGCGCCGTGTGCTTTCGATTATTATATCGCGATTATTGTATCCCCGCAGTCCGGGCGACTGTCAAAAGGATTTCTCCAATTTCCCGTCGACCCGAAATCCCTTCGGACAACCGTTTTCAAAACAAACGAACCCGGCCGTCCCCGGGGCAGTGCGGCCGACTAAACGCTTCTGCCGCCGGTCAACGTCCCGCCGACATTACGCGTCGCAGACGCACGCGGGCAACAAATGTAGTACGGCGAGCGGCGGCCCATTGTCGCGCCCGACAAATAGACGTGCCGCCCCACACTGGGTTCCGGCGGATAATGAAGTAACTTTTGTCACGAAGTCCATTCAACGGCCCGGTGCACGCACTTCGCCTGTACATTTATCGCGTTCGATTCGTGCCGACTTTTTCCGGGCCTGTATGTGTTACACGCGTCCGCAGTGCAAACTTAAACGTTTTTCTCTCTTTTTTTTTTCAATATATATATATATATATATATATATATATATATATACCGTGACATTACCTGCCGCTGCTGTATTACCGCGCGTTCCATAAACATTTTTATTGTGTTCCTTTTTCCACTCGTGCGTGCGGATATTATTTATACGGGACACACGGTTTATTTGTTAACCGGTTTTCTTTCTTTTTTTTTTTTTTTTACACAATATTGTTATGCACATAGTTTGAAGTCGTTGCAACTAGAGACGTCGTTTGAATCAGTATTATAGTTAATATTAGTTAATATTACTCGAATTTAAATAAAGATTGGACAGCTGCGGCATGAAAACGTGAAACGCGTTTTGGCAATGATTACTATATAGTAAAAAGTACGGATTGTTGTACTACAAAATGTGTTAAATTGATTTCATACCATGCAAAATGTTAAGATATGCGATGTACTCGAAAACACATACATTTACTGATTAAATTACTGTTTATTGTAGGGTTTCCATTGTAGGTTGTACTGTTTACGTGATACAACAATCACTCTGTATACCTATTTATTTAGCTGCAAATATTTCCGTATGCGTTATGGTTTTCTTCCGATACATCGACCGTACTGATATAATAAGTTTTCTGATGTCTTCACGCTTTGCCATCGCAACGAAATCGACAATCGCTTTTATAAAACTCAAAGTGTTTGAATATTTTGTAAATATTGAAATTTAAATATCTGTATACTCGTCGTATCGTAAACTTATATATGATGTCAATGCTTATTTGCTTGACACCGAAAAGACTAAAAAATATCTACAAGTCTTGAAGCGTCTCTAAACGTTTTTAGAATTATAAAGTAATGCTTATTTTTAGTCATATTATATATTATGATACTTTTAAATTGAACATTGTCGATTTAGATACACTACATATCGTACCACATTATATAATAATATCATTAATATATTGGACGAGATTATAATTTTTTCTGTCGTAGACCGAAAACGGACTTGATTCCAGATTTCACTGGATTGATTTATTTTAATATTTTTTTTCAAAAAGTAGGTAACCTCGAAGTACTAACTTACAACTAAATTAAATATTTAAAATATTTAAATTATTATATTTGATAAATAATATGGCAGTATAATTTCATATGGTTTTTAATATTTATCTGTCGAAGTAATAAAATAACTGAGTGTGAACCACCATAAATAAAAGTATGGTGGTTTTTAAATTTCTTGTTGACTATTAAAATTGTACAAGAATTTATTTACATAAATTTCAAAATATTATTTTCATATTGTTTATGGCGATTCGTGTATAATAAAAACTAATAACTCAAATGCAATTCTAATAATATTTATGATGATCTCCCATTATGTGAAGAATATTCGGTGTTTCTATAATTGGTTATGAAACTATATTGCCATAATATAGTTTCAAACACTGTCACCTGCTGACGATTTGTAACGAATTAAGCTTTTTTTTCTTATTATTATGAAATTAATGAATATGATATATTATATTTAGCGTACATAAAAAACAATAGTGTGTTGGAAACAATATAAGTAAAACTAAATTAAATTTTTATTGGTATTAATTTTATTCAAACAGACACATGATGATAAAAAAAATTAACATGGGATAATCTTTTAAAACAGCATTTCTTTATAAATCACTGCAAAATATAAGACTTTGATAATATTTACCTTCAATTGAAGTAAATAATAACTCGAAAATGAAAATATAATAAATCCAAAACTAAATATAATCATGGATTAAATATATATTATACATTTTAGTTAATTAAATAGTATCTTATCCAGAAATTGAGCTGCAATAATATTGATCATCCTAATTACTGAACATAACTATACGTAACCACATAATTCTATTATCAATAGGTACTAGTATACTAAATTATGGTATAGACATATTTCTGACGGTAGGTACCCATCTACTATTATTATAATTATTATTTAAAGCAATAATATAAAAGTAATACTAATGACTTATATTTATTCAAATATTCATTTTTTTTTTTTTGTTGTTATTCAAAGTATACGATTTATTTATTTTTATTTAAAAATAATTTTGTTTACAATGTGAATCAATACAATTCATTTAAAATACATTTGTAAAAATGTTTCACGTTTAAAATAAAATTGAGTTTTGTATTATAATAATATGTTACTGAAAAAGTTCGAGAGAAAAATATATAACATTATATATTATAAACAAGTACCCTTAAATTAAAAAATAAAAGAAAAAAAGTTAATTTTACATAGATAAGAAACGTCATTTACTGATCTAGTTAATACAATAAAAAAATATTATACTACATTTAATAAAAATAATAAAAATAATACAATAAATTTCTAGTGAGATTAAAAATGACAACAATGGTATTAACAATTTAAACATAATCCGGGAAAAGTCATTAATGGGTATATTAGCCAAAAATAAATTAACTGATGAATAACCTATGAACGAACAATGACAATATTTTCAGTGCAACTTTTTCTCAATTAACTCAGAATAAATTATTATATTTATTGTACCATTATTAAATTTTTTAAAACTTTAGATATATATTTAATTATTAATATCTTGTATGTCTTGAATGTTTATATTGTTTTTGCTCTTCGTGATATGATAAAATAATATTTCATAAAAAACCTACCACTATTATATAAGTGAGTTTTTAAAAGTGATGATGTGATATTATGTTTTTATAAGGATATTTTATCCATGTTATAGCTTTTAATCGTAAAATGTTCACTAAACTGAGGATTACGGAAAGTCACAGTGAACAAACACTAACTCCCGTTTAGCGTATATTATTGTACTGAGCTGTGCGTTTTATTTTGTTTTGTAATTAACTGTTGGGGATAAACAACATGATTACTATATGCATTATGTTTGGAAAAAAAACACAAAATACTGAATGTGCTTATAACATCATCAGAGATCAAAATATAATAAAAAATAAATAATAATTTATATTGTTTAAACATTGTCGAGGAACTTAGAAATAATGTATTTATTGTTATACTAGCTTATTAAAATACTAAAAGTTTCAAATATTAAACATAATTACATTTGTTTAGTAATGTTTAGAATTGTAATATCGTACTTAAATGGTTAATAATAATTTATGAAAATACTGAATAGTATAAACAGAATTTTATATTTTCCATAATTATTATTTTTTAGAAAATATATAATCTGTTTTTCAACAAAAGAGGTAATTTTTAATAATAAATAAAAACAATAAACTCTAAGATTAAATAATAATGAATAATTAAGTCTAAATCGTATTGAAGTGTATATAGTAATACTATGTATAGTAAAACAATATTACGTAGCAATGGAAATTTCTAACATAAACTACATAAATTATTATTTTTATAGTCACTCAAAGTTTATATGAAATATAATTTATAACGTATAGATTTTAATTTATTAAATTTAGTGTTTAATTAAATTGTTTAAGTAAATTCTTTAATAGTATTTTAATGAATTAGATTTTAGATTTTAAACGAAGCAATTAATATATTGGTTTTCAGTCTTTCGTCACCTTTTGAAGCAGTAAAAGTGCTACGACTTCAATAGTGGTGCCCAATGGTGTAATATTTTTTATAAATGTCAAAATTCTTAATATTAAATTTGAATAAATATTAAAAATATACAGGCACTTTTTTTTTATTATCATTTGAAAACAAATGTTGACAACATTTGTTAAAATCACGAAAATTTATAAATAATTTCATAATTAAAAATGTATACAATTTTCAATTTTATAGTTCAGAATTAAACATGTAACATAATGTTTTCTTGAATAAATCATTATCGAACCATTAAATCTAAAAAAAAAAATGAATACAATTATTTTTTATAAACATTTTGAATTTTAATTTTAACAAAATTAGATAATATGTAAATAACGATCTTAGCTATTTTGATATTTTAGCGTAATTTATTATATTTTATATACACAATTACATTTTTAATTGAAAGATTTTCGGTAAAAAATAATTTAACCTACTACCTACCGTATTACTAATAGTCAAATAAATTAATGTAATAACAATATGAATATATCATAAAACAAACTAAACAATATATGCTGTCAGACCACCTACGCTCATAATCATTTTTCGTATATGATGATTTATTACTGTATTTAAATTTAACAATACATTACAGTGACTTACTCTATATTCCTCAATGACGAAGTACACTCGACACATAATATTATACAGTAGAAAGAGTTCTTGGTATTCATATTTTGTTAATGTCTTAAAATGTAATAAACTGAAATGAAGAGATTTTAATTTTGATTCGAATTATTAAATAATATAAACAGTTAAAATGATGTTAAAGATTATAATAAATGACTGAAAATCGCCTATAATACAGGACGCCGCTTTTAAATTTATTGTTTTAGTTTTAAAATATTATTAAAAACGCGTCAAAACTAACAAGTATTTTATAGTATTTATTAACCATAGGTAGACTATGGCTTCGGTTCGTTTAACTCGATAAAACTAAGTTTGCTAAATACCATTAAAACAGAGACAATTTCCTGCATCCGATTCGAGTCCTAAAGCGCATATCCGTCGCAAGGTGGCATCCGAACCAATTTTAGTGCGCCTAGCGTATATATACGCAATATCTTATTATTGACGGCTCTACCCGCCGTCGACCGGTAAATACCAACGCGTCATAATTAATGCCGCGACAGACTAGATAGATGTTAAAAGGACGTTTTTCAGGTGGCGGGGGTGGAAAAATTGTTTGAACCATCGTATTTAATGGATCACCATTCAGCAGTGAACATGATGAATGTTTATACCGTTTCCACGCGCGCAGTCATTATACGTGCACCTCAGCACGGCGGTCGGGAACGAGTGAGTGACGTTTGATGGGTAGTGGCAAGGGTGGACGGGGAGGGGGAGGGGAGGGGAGGGTAAGATTGAAGTACGTTAGGAGCAGCCGTTCTTAATTGAGTCACGTGACACGACATCGGTCAATGATGGATTGTATAGTATGTTTCGTGGCCAAAACACACGCACACTCTCGGAAGGTGGTCATGGTGTTTGTGATATTATTCATCATCGTTATGTTTTATATTATATTAAATATTTTAGATTAAAAACAACAATCAAAATACTGCTTATAGTTGAATATAATTACATTAATATTTTACAATAATTTATTATAGGCATTATTTTTGAGGTAGTTTAATATAATATATCCAGTTTAGTACCTATTATTAAAGTATAACGGAGTTAATCATAATTTTCCATGATAAAAATAAAAATTCATTACGATTATTTTAGAATTGAATGGTATTGCCATAATCGTGTAAATGTCCATGAACATTTTTAAAAAAGTGAAAATTTTGAAATTTTTATAATTTCTCATATTAATTTTTTATCAAATAAATCCCTTGATCGTTTATTATAGTATTAGTATGTTTAACCTACATAATTATATTTAAAAATGTGTCATTTTATATCACTTACTCATTTTAATACTATTTTAAGCTACTAACATATTATACTAAATAAAAATTTACCTCTGTATTTTAATTTTAGTTCATATTCATAATCATTTGATTCTTAAATAAATAATACAAATTTAAGTTCATAACAAATTTAAAATAATTACGACAAGATTATTAGTATATAATTTGTTTATATCTAAGTGTTTTGTTTTACATTATACTTGTTACAAAATAAACCAACCGTGCAACCTCAAAATTTTATTAGGTATGTTAAGAAAAATACATTAAAATCAAATTTTCAAAAAAGTTACAAATTTTCAGAAAATTTCAACGAAAAAAAATGTTTAAATAACAATTTTCAAATTTACATTTCTAAGTATAAGGTCAATGTCAAAGACTATACAATAATAATATATTTTAAAAAATTTGTCTTAAGAACTTGCAGGTCTTATTTTTAATTTAATTTTTATTTATAAACAATATTGTTGGTAAGACATTCTAAAAAATCTTAGAAACGTATTCTTCAAATATTATGCACTATGTGGTTGTGGAATAAAATCACTGAAAAAAACATCAACAAAATGCAATTTCTGCATACCAATGTATAACTGCAGTAATTTCATTCTTCATTTTTTAAGTTTTATATGAATATGAAGTTCTTTTCAGCCTCATTCGAGTTATAGATGAGAAGTATAGTAATATTCACATCGAAGAAACAATGTATTGATAAATGACTATCGTCCATTAACATTAATTTGTATTGTTTTAGAAGAACGTGACGTATTATCAATTGTTATGTAATTAAAAGACGACATTCTCTAGAATATTATTGTATAGTATTATTTGACTGCTTTGGAATATTATTTAGTGCAAAAAATAAAATTATATACGTAAGATTTTATTTCGCTTGGCATTATTTTATCAGTAAATTCAACTTGGTAAAATGTCAAATCGATGTTCTGGAATTATAGCGAATAAAAGATTTAGTGGTTTTTATACCTTATATATTTATTTATTTGAAAATAGACAAAAACTTTTTTTTTTATTTATTAAAATCAGTTTTTTATGAGAAATCTATAGTAAAGTAAAATTAGTTATTAAAAAAAAAATAACTGTAGATTTAATTTCACAAAGGATTGATTATTTATATGAAATTATGCGAAGATGGAAATTTTTAAAAAGTTTATACTTTTACAAATAATGATTGTATCTGTTCGAGAAAAAAAAAACCATAGTATTTATATTGTATATGTGTTAATATACGATGTTTATTTATATAGGGTAAATAGGGCTTATTTACCAAGAAAAAAAAAATTTGTTCTATTTAATAGTGGCAATCAATAATCAGTCAGTAATACAATATTTATTAATAATTTGAATCAGTTATTAACATTAAATAAAATATGGGAGAAGGATTTAGATCATGTGATAGCAAACATTTTAATTAGTTTCTAAACTGTTCGACAAATTTAATAGACGTTCAAAAGCTTTGTTATAGATATTATAAATGCCAAACTATTTTTTTTTTTAAATAAGCGTTTTTTATGAAGTTATTGAAACATATCATTAATTATAAACCACGTTTAAATGATTTTATGGTATATTATATCATAAAAAATATATTGTTTGTATAATTTGTTATTAGGAGGTAGTTTCATTAAGATGATAAGGTCAAATCACGTTTGATAATTATTCACTATGATTATACATATTATATAAATGTGACTATTGTTTACTTTGAACGTTATTTGAACTAGCTGATAACGTATGTATTTAATAAACATGTTTGCATTTTATATTATAACATGTAAATTATATAATTTTATACAAACATCAATGTGCTGTGATAAATATATTTAGTATTAAATGTAGATTATTGTATATTATAATACATAATAAAGGTATAATTATGGTGTGGCATTTAAATAAATATAGTTTTAATACAATTGAAAACAATTTTTTTAAAATTGTAAAAACAATTAAAACCATTTGAAAACTATCATTTCAACTACCTTTCTTATTTACTAACATTCATGCTATATATGTTATGGAAATCGAATAATACGTTTTCAAATGTGTATCTATATAACAATAAAACAATAATAACTATATAGTCGAACGTCCATCTATGCTCGTATCATAATATTGTTTACAGACTTAAAGCATAAGGAAATACATAAACAATTTATCTTCGATTATTATTTACTTATCCAGGTTAAGTTAAGAATTGGAAGTGAAAATAAACAAAATATACACTGCAGAATACAGATGTGCACCTCTTGCAAGGGTTCATATCATGTACAGGTCAGGGAAAATTAAAAGCTTCCAGGATCATTGACTAAATTCCTCAATCAAAGTCTAAACTCTGATTCCCACAGCAGTTAACTCCGTAGTCACTGCTAATATTTAAACAATAAACTAAACTATCTCTATACTGGAATTTCAAAGTTTAACTTAAGGTAACTTTTCTTAATGGCTATCGCTGCTGAGTAATTTTAAATAAAAATTATCATTTTAAAAATGGGGAAAGTTAGTCTGCTGGTAAATTTTGAATAAACATAGCCATTGAGTAAATCACTATAATGTATATGTTAAATTTAAATGCAAAGACAAATAATTGTACACGAAAAGCAAGAAACAGTTGATTAGACTATATTTCTTAGGATTATATATTCAATTCTTAATCTATTACTAATTTATTTTTCAATTAGTAATGCAGCAGGTTAGAGATGTTTGAGTGTTGAACTAATTTTCACAAATCAAATCGAATATATTCAACAATATTCTGACTTCACAATAATATTTTTTTATTTTCCAGCTATATAAAAGTATGGGGAATCTTGTGTTACATTTTCAAACGTTAATTGGTAAAATTGAATATTTTATGATTTTTTAATTACAATATAATTTGCAAATATTCGTGATTTTGACAAATTTCTTCAAACTTTAAAGCTATAAAAATTAAATATTGCATGAAATTTCAACAAAACAATTACCAAATGTTTGTGATTTAACGAATTTTGTCAGCATTTTAAAATCAAACACTTATAAAAAAAAAAAAATGTCACAAAGACATATTATCAATAGTTTTTAAATTGTTTGTATGAACTTCATATAGGGAACCTTATGTTAAATGCTTAAAGCTTTTGAATTGAAAACGGAATTTATCAATTTATATCAAAAATAACTAAAAAAAAGTTTAAGATTTCAGTTCTTTATAAAAAACTCAAAAATAGAAAAAATATTGAAGATTACATTAAGTCAAGAAAAAGCTACTATAAATATTTGAAAAAATATCAAGTGTCGACAGTTATTTTTTTTTGTAAACTAGTGTTGAGTTAATATCCTGTTTTTTGAATTTTTTTTTCCGTTTTTCTCAATTATTATAAAAAGCGAATATTCTACATTTTACCACCTAAAGTACCAATAAGATCCAATTTACTACCAGGATCCACTCACAAAGTGAAAGTTTGAGAAGCATTTTCATTACTCCAAAATGTGACGACAGACGTAATATATATATATAAAAATGTACATCGTTGTCAAACCAATACATTCATGATAGTTTCGCTTAAAATCTAATAGGTAATGTGAGAATCAACCAGATAACTTTAGTTTAAATTTGTTAAATCTATGTTACTACTATGGATATGATACGAATAACTAGGATAATTTTTTCATACTTAATTAATATTTACTATTGAATAACTACTTAAATATTATTAATTAACAGTAGGAATAAAGGAATGATATGGGTTCTTAATATAGGTACAAATGTAATGTAAAATAGTTATATATGATTATATGAATTCATTAGTTCTAGTGAATAGTTCTGTCACCGAGTTAAACATATATTAAGTATATACATTTAATTATGATGTAAAAGTATTTGAATAATACATTGCATTGCCTTATTGCAAATACTTATTGTCTTATATACCACGTTATATAATATACAAATTCAATTCAGTTCCTTGTATTATTTTTAATATTATTTAATTTAACATAAAATAATAGTGTTTACATCTTATTTATGAAAACTTAAAAATAATAGTTTTATGTTAGGTATAGATAAAACTATACACTTTGATATAAAATATGATGGTCTTAGTAAAACTATTTTGTTAATTATATACTTTTTTTAAAACTATTTTTTTTCTAATTATTTTAACTTTTTTTACATTAAGCCAATTTTCAACTCCAAATATTTGGTTAAAATATATTTATTTATTTATTTATTTAACAAGCTAATATTTAATACCCTAATTAAAATAAATTAAAATATAACACAAAATATAAAATACAATAACTATTGTCAATTAATTATAATTAATAATTTATTTTTAAACCATTGCAATTTGTTTGTAATTGGTAGAAAAAAATATAAGAAAAATAACAAATACTGAAAGGGTCTTAAATATTAAATTAAATAATAATAATTATAATATCCACACTTTAATATAATAATATCGTCATATAATATAAAGCATTCGGGTAAACAAAAATGAATTATAAATCATTTTTGACAGGGTTAAAACTTCTATCCGAAATCCAACGAAATAACTTTATTTTCCGTTGTTATGTATCGATCCATGTCCATTATGAATGCACAGGAAAATGTACCAGTGAATTTTCCAATGACAGCCATGTCTCTAATAACGAATTAAAGTATATAATATGGGTCCTGTACGGGGTGATCGCAAACAAAAGTTTTTTGAGATTATTATATACTATGAGTATATATTGTATAAGGTACTACTTATTATTTCGTCTCGTCCTTGTCTGGTTCACTTGTCAAGGGTTAAAACTGTGACCAAAAGTTCTTATTGTTTCTCTGATGGTATTTGATAAATGCGTCTTGCAAGTTGCAACCATAGCACGAACAGCATCGATCATTTAAATATTCTTTAGGATGACAACAAACGTTTTGTCTTAAACTTAAAATAAAATTAATTTACTAATAAAAAAATTATATTGTATGGCTATATTTACGTTTAGATAGAAAACACATATTCTAAAAGAATTAATTGGTATTTTGTAACTAAATTAATTTTTTATGAAATTTGTCAGTGAATATATTCTAATTGTTCAACAAAGTGATCTTGAAAATGTCCTAACAATTAATGTTCTACAAACAAATTTATTTTGTATCAAATAACAAAGATTAATATAAGTTTTATAAAAATAAAATAGAACAATTTATAAGCTAAACATATTGCTAAAACTGCTAAACTTGATAAATTGTCATTAAAAGTTAAAATAAATTACACTCGATAAACCAAAGTATTGTTGAAAATGATTTTATAAATCTTAAACATTTTAAATTATAATAATATAATATTAATCACGTTCATTTAGAATATTCCATTATACAGAGTGGTTCACTAAGCATGTCCAATCCATTTTTTCTTTAATAATGAATTTAGTCGAATTCTAATTTTTAGTATTTTTAAATACATTTGATATAATTCATCAAATATTGATATTATTTTTCACCAACAATATATAAATATTTAATACATATGTAAAAAAAAATATTTATTGTATAACAGTTTTAGTTTAGCACAGTATTACGATGATTTTTCATAAATATAATACTTTTTATATGACTATGACGAACATTTATGTAGTATAAATTACGTCTAACGAAAATGATCATATTATACAATTTAACATACACTTCCACTCGTTTCAAATTAAAATATATATGAATATATTTTAAATAATTTGTTTTTATATAAAACATCATTAACATTGGTGCTAGAATATAGAAAAAGAAAAATAATTCACATTATGTGTATCATACATTTTTAAAAAAATAGCAATACGTACAATAGCAATATTGTATTCAGATAAAAACAATTAAATATATTTTCGAATGACTATAAAAAATTAATATTAATAAGTATATAGATTTTTTAAATATTTAAATAGGTGTATAACTTACCATTGATAAACAGTGCAACTAAAAACAAATTTGGTACCATTTCCCTGAAATGTACGAAGGTCATCCGCTAAGGTCTATAAATTCAATTGTACAGTTAAAGTACCAGTGATAAGCATCTTGATCTTGGATCTCCCTGAAACATGACAAATGAATACTTATATCACTACACAATTATACTGATTATTTTCTATCAAATATATATATATATATATATATATATATATATATATATATATATTTGATTCTAGTTTAAAAATAAAAACAAAATATTACTTAAATAAAACGTATTAATTGGTTAAAAGAAAAATATTAGCTTCTAATAGATTGTTTCTAACACATGTATTAATTTGCCTATTTTATGTAATATTTTATTTTAATGCTATTGTTTTAGAAAATAATTCTCCTTTCGACGTATAACAAACAATGATATCAAATAAAACAAAGTATACTGGCGTGACATCATATAAGAAAACGACAATAACAAAAAGTGAGAAAGATTGGAGGGTTTTCAAAAGTTTGTGTTAAAACAAATATAATATAATTTATTATCATCATATAATATATATATATATATATTTATATATAATAATTTTGTTTGTTAAAGATTATCCTTTTTATTTTGAAAGGAAAAACTCGATCAAAGATAAAAAGGACATTTGATTAAAATATCATAATATCTAATTGAATTACACTTAATACAATTCGACTTGAACGCCTTTATATTTTGTAGTACATATTGACAAAAAAAAAAAAAAAAAACCGCGTATTATAATTATTGCACGTATTAATTTTTTACCACATTTTTTTTTTTAAATAATTTAATTAGTTTCTATTAGAAGTTTATTTATTTTATAATGTCATTTTAGAAAGCTGTGTTTTTCTTGAATAACGATTTTTTATAGAACACCTTAGACCAAATATCACATTGTAACTTTATTTTTAATTCGGTATAGCATTTTGTTCTTGGTAATTTTAAAAAAGTTATTGTTATTTTAATATAAAAAAGTTAATATAAATTGTATTGATTAATTCACAAAAAAAAATATGCAATAATCTTAACCGTTACAAAATATAGACTGATGGTTAAAATCAACCTAAGACCTTACGTGTATAAAGTTATCCGCCAATTTGACCAAATAAATTGTTAGTTTTTGAGATCAATTTGTAAGTAATTGCGAGTTGATTTTTAAATTACTAAGTTGATAAATTTGAATCTATAGCTAAAATTAATTGTAAGGCTAACTTAACACTACCCTTTTCTTCATTTTATCCAAATTACACGGACAAAATGTAAGTTGTAGAGATTAATTGAAGTAGTAATAATTACAATTATTGTAAGTTGGTTTTTGGAATTTATGTATTTCTCAGTGCAATGTTGCAACCAAAATGAACTTAAAGAAGGAGCTAACTATACCTATCTTCCCACTTTTTAAATAATTTTAAGTGGCCAAAACTAAATATGTAGAACTGTGATATTTTCCCAATTGTTCTTTCTTTACTTTATAGAAATTACAGTTATAACTTACAAAATAAACTTTACAACTTACAATTTGCCCTATGTAATTCGAAAAAAGTGGAGGCTAGTGTGAAAAATGTCTTCCACACCAATAATTTTGATCATATCTTCATACTAAAAATGTCAAATTTTAACTTACAAGTTACAATTATTTTCAAATTTAGCTCTACAACTTAAAATAATATATGTTTCCGGTATAATTTTAATAAATTAATGCTAACTTTACATATATCGGAAAATTTTGGGCAAAAAAATATAATGTTGGAATAAAAAAATTTATTTCTTACATATTATATGAGATGATTATTTTTTTTTTTTTTGTTCATTATAGTTTTGGTAGCATAAACCATTAGCTTTGTAGATTTAAGCATTATATATATATATACATTTGATACAATTGGTTACAATAATAATAACTTATAACTATTTAGTTATTAAATGTTTTTCTCTATTTTTATGGCCTTGAGGAATGACGAGATGCTTTCTGGTTGGCAGTCGGGTCTGATTATTTTATATAGATTCGTTGGTATATTATTTTTTCCCCTTTAGATAGAGTTTTGTAAAATAGTTTTTAACGAAAAATTTTTATTATCTGGTTTGTTTATTGTGGGTTAGACCATAGATAAAGTTATATACTATAAAGATCTTTGAAGTTGGAAAAATGATTGTGTTTTTGTTTATTTTAAAAAAATAAAACGAATTAGAGATTTATTATAATCTAATTTAATAATTAAATATTAATGTTATATCAATGCAAATGATAAAATACAAATTCAGAATTTTAGTTTATCGAAAAACAATCATGATTTCGTTACAATTGTACAATGGGTTAAATTTATGTTTTGTCACATTTATATTTGTATTTTCTAAATTTCACAATTTTCAGTTTTTTGTGATCTCAATCAATTATACATTGGAACTTATTTCGTATTTAATTTTTACGAGGTTTTATTAATCAAAATGTAATAAATAAATAATTACATAAAGCTGATACGTAAAAATTATTCATTCTGCTCAAAATTCAAAAAATATATCCAACCTTCCCATTAGTTGAGTATGTCGCGTTATTTTAGTGTAGTATTATAAAATAGAAGAATCCAATTAAATAATATTTTAAATGTCTAATCAATCTCATCATATCATGGAGCGGACGTTTTTATACTTCTTAACAAAAATAAATTATTAAGATTTATTCAAAAAGTTTCGTGTACCTATAGTTATATTTCAATGTACAAATTATGTTAACAAATCGCATGATCGATTTTAACTGTAATAATAAATTGTATACTACAGTTAAAGTTTTTACATACATTATTGAAGAACCAAATTGTACGTTATTACGCGTTCAATATGTAAAAATAAAAATGAAATGTTTTACAAACACATGTTCTAGATTACGTTGGTATAATCATAGCAATTTGAGTTGATACGTTTGTTGAATAAAATATATATTTATCGCGCCACTGTTAAATTACATATTTTAATATGATTTAATATTGATGAAGTTTGTGCTGATGTTTGCCAGGCCAGAACCTTCTCGATTGATTTTGCAATGCCAGAGGATGTATATATGTTGTGTTTTTGTTGATAAATTATGCAGTCTATGGTCAATATTATTGTTAGCGGTACTTAGCATGTGATTTAAAATAATGACTCGAAAAACAAAAACAAACCAAACGGTTTCTGAAAACATTGTTGAACACGCGTATAATAATATAGTTGTCAATTACGACGACCAATATTATTGTTTAAAAAAGTTTATAAATAAAGACCACCCGCAGTTGTTATGCTGGAGAGTGAGGGGCTATAGAAAATCATTATAACACACGTATATTGTCGTTGTGCTTGTATATCGTTAAACCATAATACACTTAGCCATATCCTACAAACGTTCGATGATCGTGTACAAACCGCATGCCATTAGTTGCAATTCCTGTACGTGAATTGAATTTGTAATTATTTTGTTATAAATAAACGGCGAGTACTGCTGTTGTTCAAAATTAAAAATAGTACTCCAATTCATATTATATTTGGTTGGATAATTTTTTTTTTTAAGTGTATGAAGCGCTCTACAATAATATACTTCTATTTTACAACCTAAAAACGTATGTCTAGAAATTATATTATAGTAAAAAATGTTATGCTTTAAAAATCATGCAGTGTAGTATAAGAATCCGCTCCGCTATGTCTTTTTTGTGTTAATTAGTTTTTATGAAATATAATAACGTCTTAAAATAAAAAAAAACCAACAAATAAATCGGTTTTTTTTATCATTATTAATCTTAGCTCATATAAGCTCTGACAGAGGCCATTAGTTTTTTTATGCTATTTAACGTGAGTATACAAAAGAGATTAAATAATTAATAGTTTTGAATAAACTGTGATTTACAACTGAAAAAAAAAAAACTTATAAGTAATAAATATTTATATTAAATATATATTCTTTAAAATCGATACTGATTTATAATTAATATGCCATAAACATAATTGAAATATTGATTAAAATCAGTCAGCTATATTTGTTGGTTTCTACAAAATAATATCGTATTCAAATGTAAAACTATAATATATTTTATTGAATATAGTGTACGGTTATAAAGATAAAAAATGTGTGAAAAGTTACGTATTACAAATATGACAATAAGAAAATATAAAATGTCTTAGGAATAATTGATGTAATGTACTATGATAATATGTATGAATGCCAATAGGTGTTATGATATATGATTATCCTACCAATAATTGTAAAGGCGTATGATTAATCATTTTGTTCAAAAAATTCTTAGTAGATATTGCCGTTAAATCGTTTTAATTATTTTTTTGTTTCATTTATTCACAAAATGATTTTTTTTTTGTTAATCATGACTCGTAATGGAAATTAAATAATATTAACTTAATTGTCCCATCAGTGAACGCAACCGTGTTCCACATCAAACGACACGATTGTCGAATTATCATAATTATATTATCGGCACTCATGTCGTCTATTACGTGGGACTACTGAGCTCTGCACGTTTAATTATATTATTGAAATATCTCAATATCGATAAGAATGTTCATTAGTAGGTACTGTACTTATTTTTTCACGAAAAATCCCGTATAGACAATATAATGGAATTTTAGTTTTTTTTTTATTCAATCGACAATAATTCTCTAGACATTGACGTCTAGAAAGTTTTAAACATCTATAATATAACATGATTCGACATGAAATCGTCATTTGTATTTTTTTTTTTTTTATTATATTCTGTAAGCCACGTTCGTGATGTCGTGATAAAGTGACACATATACGAATTGTTTATCTTGCTGCTTTCCGTGTACCTAACTACATACGATTTTGCATGAGATGCACACTTTTTATCTTGTGCACTTCACGATGATCAGTATAATCACTGATTGTAGTAAACGAGTTGTTTTTAATATAATATTACAACCATTATTTTGTGCGATTATTTTTAAATACAATTCTTTTTTTTTTTGTTTGACTAATAATTATGACACAGTTATATTGTTATTATTTATTTTTTTTTGTACTAAATGCTTTGAAAAAAATATAATACTTGGCTGAGCCACAGTAGTTGACATTAACTTAACAAGAATATTGTCTAATTAGAACAATTTATTTAATTGTTGAACAGCTACATATAAAAAGTGAGATTAAATAAAAACTGCCCATAAATATTTGCAATAAATTAAATAAGGAAAATTAAAAACTAAAATATTATGTTTATAACATTGAACGTAAATTACAATTTAAAAGAAATTGGCTTTTGTTGTTAACTTCATATAATATTACGGTCATATTGTTACATAAAAGCAATCATAGGTATATGATCGTGTACGTATTTAGACATTTGTTTTTCGTTGACGATTATTCTCGATTCGATGAATTTATTTCCGTCTTCTGTTGATTTATTACCAATATTTTATAACTAATTAGCTAATTGTCTGACTAACTACAGGGTACAATTTTAGTGGACACTACAATTTTTTTTTAATGAATGTGGTAAGTATTTTTGATTTGTTAATAGATATTGAACATAATTTTCCATATTCTCCTCCCACTAAAACCAATGACTGAGATGACAATTTCACCAAATAATATAGTTTTATTGAATATATATATTTTTTTAATTGATAAAACTTCATACAACCTTATAATGCATATCTTAATTACACTGTCAATAGTTAATGTCTAATTTATGTATTCAAATACGAAATAAACTATAAGATATTGTAGTGAATTTTCGTTTTCTATATTTGAATTTCGATTTTTTGACAGTCATTATATAACATTATGTTATTACTTATTAAAGCTATATAATAAAATTACTGTTGTTCCACCAATTACAACAGTTGCCTTTCTGGTCGATGCACAGGTCATATAAATAATATATACTATAGGTACCTAAGTAATGGGTTGGCTATGTCCGATATTCGGTTTATAGTGTACACTATACCCATTAAATATGTTATGTGGTATTCGATTTTTGACCGAATTCGCTGTATGTTTTCATTAATAATTTAATTGTGAATGTTTTTCTACACCCAGTTTGAGTCGCTTATATACAATTTTAAATGGTTTTGCCATACCATCGATTGGATAATAATTAATCGCATTTCTCTTAACAAAGCTTGTTATTACCGATTTGTTAATTACAAAAGCTTGACTATATTGTACATATATTTTGACATAACATTTCTATATTTAAATATTAAAACTGAAGACTATTTATGTAAAATCAATTATGTTATTCCATAGTAGGTTATCTTCTCCTCACCATTTACAAAATTGTTATTTTAATAAACAAACAAATTTTAATTTGGTTATTAAATACCAACAAAAAATGTCATGTTATTCTTTATGTATAGTAAACTTATATTAAATTGTCTTAATTCTCTTAATTCTGTATATGACTAATTAATATTTTCTTGATATTCCGTCAATATTTAAATTAATTTTTAGAATTGTATGATCTGCAGATTATTTATTTTTGTCATACATCCATATATGATACATGGTTAAATTGATTTAACTTCTAAAAATCGACCAAACTCACTGCCATTTTTCATTTTTTATTTGGAAATAAATTATTATTTTATAAATAAAGTTCATATGGCTTATTTTATTTTGTGTTTCAACCGAAAATTCAATCTTTCTAAAACTTAGTAATTGCCATTCTACTCGTTTACTGTTTTTTCGATATACATTTTGATAACGTGTGTTTTGTAGTTTTTGCACAGGACGTATAATTTTTATAAACACCCTTGTTACTCTCTGTAAAGGTTCTATCGTTAATAATTCAATAGTATAGGGTTATCTATGATAATTCTATAACCGAATAATGCATATGGTCACCCGTTGATATCGTCATAAAATATTACCGGAAACTTAATGAAATTTTTTCCATTTATAACAAAAACCGAACACGTAATATTATGCTTAATATTCATATCTTTGAACTATAATTAATGAAGTATAACTTAATGGTATATTCAAGATGAATAAACTACTTGGAGTTCAATAAAAAAAAAACATTTTTGTTTTTCACTTTTCAAAAAAATTTTTTGAAATGTGTTTAAATTAAAAAAATGCCTATTTGTAGGTTTATAATTATAATCGATTTATTTTAAATATAAATTTGTTTTCTGATATTTTTATAATTATATACAATATTAAGAGGACGTCATCGTACCCAGATGTCTCTATTCTTAACACACGCGCAACATGGTCAAATCTGCGTATCTGAATCTATTCGGATTCTTCTAAACAGTTGATTTACAGTTACTTATAAAGCAAAACAGGTATTTACTTACTATCAAATTTACTCAAATATTTACAATAATTAAGCCATAGTAAGAATCTAATATATAAATATATATATATGCATAGATTTTCTATGTCACACGTATATTAGACAGATGCCATCAGCTGCGGATACGACTCTTAATAATTTTATCAATTCGTGGCGAGACGATAACGTATTATTACTAGCCATAAAACTATATTAATCAGAATATATGACAAAACATTTTTTTGTGACGTATTACACCCGTCTTTGCCATCGTAATCAGATATATATTCGTCAAATTATTAGTCGGTCTGAGGCGATATTACTGTACCTATATAATATTATTGGACGAAAATTGCTTATAACAAGTTAAGTGCTGTTATTGTAATACTGTTACAGAATCAACCGAAGATAATAATATTGTATTAATTAACCCTATTGCGTCCATCAATTGATTATTTGTAATGTTGAAATGGACTCAACGGATCAACCATAATATTATAATATGCAGGTACTACGTACGTATTTAGTAGCAGTATGTGTGGGCCAGCGGAAAAGGAATATCGTTGTATTAAAATTTGACACGTCTAAATAAATCTATAATATTCCTGTCCAAATAGTCTATTTGGCTTATATAAATTTGATTGGATAAGAAAGTAGTAACATAATATCTTCAACCATTCGAGATAAATATTAAGTTTTCCCGTTATATTTAGTTTTTTATGCGAGATAATAATATTATCTCAAACAACAATGGACTTATTTTTCGAAGATTTCGTGATTGTTTTATAGACTGTGCTACTGTGGAATAATTTATACAATGTTTTTAAAAAGATTTATGCTTCAGAAAATATAATCTTAACACTATTACAATGATAGAATAAATCTTAACAATTGGGATTAGATATTAACAAATATATAATTACGACGAAAAAAAAAGAAGTTTTAGTTGAAAGTTTTTTACAATAATAATATAAATGTTATTATTTCGAGTTGATTATCAGTTCATAATATTATATTTAAAAGTTTATTCTAGTTTAAATAGTTAAAAGTTTAGTAAACTGAACTTAAAGAAATTAAATTAGCTACATTACTTTATACAATCTAGATTTAAAAATAGTTATTAAAATTAACCTTTGTTAATTAAAAAATAGTGTTTTAAAAAATGAACTCTCGTGTATACATTGTTTAATTAATTTAATTCTTTAATGTGGTTAATCAAACATACTATTTAAAGATACGCGTCACATAAATATAAATAAATATATATAGGTGAACAACTTAAATATTTTTTTTTTTATTTTTAAACTTGTATATGCGATTGAATAAATACCTATGTTTCTATAGATTTTAAAACCGTAATAAAAATAATAATAATAGTAAAAAGTTATTTCTTAAAAAGTTATATAATAATGATAAATGAATTTCACCTATTATAAAAAAAAAAATCATTCAACTAACACTAATTTTTATATAAAAAGGGCAAAGACTATCATATAGGATTTCTGGTATAAAATTAGTTTTTTGTATTAGAACGATATTCGATGATACAACAGTTGGTTATTATAATAACAATATTCTATATATGTATTGATGTAAGGAGAGCCAATGTCATATTTGGACGAATTTGAAAAAATTCATAACTATAACGTTAAACGCATAATTTATATAATTTTTTTTTTTAAATTAGCATATTTTTAAATTAAATTTTCCAACAATGTTCTTTTTTGATAATGGCCCTTCTGCACTAAGCCACAAAATTATTAATCTAATAACAAGCCCTACTATTACAATAGATTTTAATATATTATGTAATTATAGGCAATAATAAACATTTTTTGCACCACGATAAATATTTGATTATTATCGTTTTATTATTTATCTCTCAGTGTCTTTGAATCGAGCAGGGAGTATTACGAACATAATATTTTGTTCTGTCTACGGCGGTGATACATATTGCTCATATTTTGACACATCCTCGGCGTGTACAGTACAGTTGTGGTTCACCACCCTTCACCTTTCTTTTCGACCCAATCGCTCATGCACATGATGTGCAACTTACAATTATTCATACTCCACCGGGGGCTGATATTGCGCGGATATTATTTATTGCCCCATTCATTCGACGCCACCGCACGCAGTTCACCCGGTCCGTTTCATTTGATTCCCGGCCAAATCGGCATCGACCGGGCACACCCTTAAATAATAACAATTTTCATTCGAATGTATATTATATATGAATAAAAAAAAAAAAAATAAAAATAAAAAAAAAATATCAAATAAAATAAAATAATGGTAAAAAATGCTCTGCCATCCCTTCCATCCGGTCTCGCTTGATGCGTCCGTCCGTTGAGGCGGCTAGTCGTTAGAAAATTTTATAGTGGCGCCGTAGCGTCTGTTCTTATTGTTATTTCGTTTTCGATGTTCCATACCAAGCATGATAATATAGGAAAAACATTGGCATTTCTTTCACGCATCAATAATAACTATGTAGAAAAAAAATGGCAGTCGTTTTGCTACGAGTTTTTGAAGTAGTCAGTGAATGAAAAGTGTATACGTTTTCCGTGTACTGCAAACGTATAATGTTATTATACGATAGCTGTAGATAACACTAAATATCCGAACCCGGGTTTAACTTTTCCGAGATTTGTTACGTGCACTTTACTTAATCAAATCGTTTCAACCTGAAGAATTATGTACAATTTTCGCATAACACTCGAGTGTTCTCTTGCACATTGTCCAACAGACGTCATATTATGTCGTATGTGTCTCGTAATGATCATAATATGCATATCAAAAAATTCTCATAAGGACAGCATCAGATTTATTTAACCGTTATTTATACTGTTATAATACAAACACCATATTCGTACATTAAACGACGTCGTTGGGGTAGATGAATTATGAAATAGATTTATTCACAAGTTCACGGTCCAAAAACTGGGGGAAAGCACGCCAATTAGCAATTATAATTGCATATCATTGTTATTAAAATGTGTTGTCACACAGAGAATCAATTAAGTTAGCCAACCACTCAAACCCCGAAAACATTTCTTTGCAGTATATTATTATAAAATAATATTTTATTTATTCAATAAAAGTTGCATTTTACAGGTGTCCGTGTTCAAGAAAAAAAATGTATAAAATATACGTATAATCAATAAATAACTGTTATATATAATTTTAAATTTTAAATAAAAAATAAAAAGTAAATTGTATTGTTCAATTCTCAGCTACCCATCAATATAGACCATGTAAAAGTTGTCCATAAATAAATTGCATAAAAAATATTGCGTACATTTATCAATTTATACAGTATTTAATATAATAATATGTACAAGCATATTTTAATATTACAGATAACAATACGAATTTTAAAAAATAACCGTAAGTTAGGAAATGATTTATAACCAGGAACTTGTATCGCTGTAACCACCTTAGTAAGGTAGGTACTTATATAGTTCTATGTAATAATATTAAATTAAAAACCAATTTTAAATCATTGTCCAAAAAAATATATTTTGTATAGGGCATGCTTGCTGTCGTTTTTTCAAAATTATTTTTTCGAGAATTATTAAACTTCAAGAAACTATTAAGAAAATCGTAAAAACACCATTTCAAAGTTCATTAAGAATAAATTTCCTATTTATAAAAGTGCTACATGAAACTTTTAACATACCTTATATCCGAAAAAGCGTTTATAGAAAAAAATCATATAACAAATATTTTTCTCAATTCATTCAAAATCTAAACATATTTTTTGTAATGAATTCAAAGATTTCATAAATTAAATTCTATATTTTCTAATTATATTTTACATACATATTAATTTCCATAATAAGTTCATAAAAATATATTTTAACAAATCCATAGTTTTAAGATTATAATTTATAACTAATTAGTTGTTTTTCCGTAAATATGATTCATTTTTTAAATAATGAATGATTGAGTTAATCAGCATCACAAACGAATAATTTTGTTTAACTAAACTGTTCTTTTTAGATGATAGCTATAGTGTAACAATGAAATGTATGGGTTATTTGTTTATCAATTTACAGTTTATCATAACTTCGTTTAAAAAAATAGTTTTTTCAATTTTCTATACAAATAATGTTACAATATTTTAGTATTGAAAGTGTCAATTTTACTTAAAATTTGTGCATGTTACTTAACTTATTTATTTTTATTCTGTGAATCGTAGTAAAAGTGAGAAACTATTTTGAAATCTTAAAACAATAGTTCATAATATTGTACTTTTTATCTTTACTCAATGTTGTTTTTTTATTAACATATTTTTATTTTTAAATACTTAAACATATAACCTTATATAATTTATTATAATATAGGTTACCTCAACTAATTATATTTAAAGCATTATAGTACTAATCTAAAATAATAATAAATGATCTAATTATTTAAAATTAGTATACGTGTAGATAAAAGTTGATAAATAATATATTTTGATTAATTTTAATTTTATCTTAAAACGTTTTAATTTGCAACACATGGATTGCAATGGATCGCATGGATTATGTGTGAATAAAGGTCTCTAATTAAATCAAATTATTTATTGATACTAGAGATTAATAGATATAGTAAAACTCGCTTAATACACTCTTCAAGGGATCTGCTCTCAAGAGCGCCTTAATTGGGAAAATGTCTTGTGTGAGTATATTAACCAGTATAGGAAATATTTAGGGACCAGCAGAAAGAAGCGTATTAAACGGGAAAGCGTCTTAAGCAAGAACGTCTTAGCTGAATTTTACTGTAGTTTTGAGCTTCCTTGCCAAAACTTAAAAATTGTGAATAAAGTGCACACCCTACATCCCAAGAGGCAAAGCCGCAGAGGGTATAGGAAGCTAAAAGGAAGGCTTCAATTCAAAATTATCGTATTGACATTGTAGTTGTAGGTGTTAAGATTTTTGTCGGTTTAAGATTATTAGAAATGAATGATATAAACAAACATTTAAAGCGAAGAATATATATTTCTAATATGTAATACATTATGATTCTAGTGAACCTAATAATATTATACAGCATTTAATAATATACTGTACAAAATACGATAAAATATTATACGAATTGTCATACAATATATTCAAGAAGATAATTCAAAATAATTTTATCGAGCTAACCTAAATCATGCACAATAAAATTTAATATCATTTTATGTGAAGTAATAAACAAATTTCGTTAGTTATAAAATAGAAAACACCAAGTGATTCGAATGTTATGTTTAATTTTGTATTGGATTAAATGAAAAAAAAACATAAAATAATAATTTATTGATAGTTTTTTAATATAAAATCTTAATTTAAAAATTAAGCGATGAAATTGTAATAGGTCCATAAGGGTTTGATAATTTCCGTAAACATTACTTGGCGTGTATTGCTTGGAATATTGAAAAATTCACAAGAAACAATTACTATTTATTAATCATTATGTTGATTAATTGCATATTTTATTAGATATCACAAATATTTTGATCGAATACAATTGTTTGATAGAATGTATAATTATTGCTTATGATAATTATTGAAATACAATATAGGAATGTTTTATAAACTACATAATATGTTATGATATGACATGCTGGATGTGAAATTAAGTACGCCCTGAACTTCCAATACGCACCCATATACATATAAGTATAGATATTTAATTATTTATAATATTTAGTTCAATTTATAATATGTATTTAGTTAAAAAAATTGGCACAAAAATTCGAAATTAATTGATAACTAGCAACTTCTAAATATTAACCCACATATGGCATTTATCATAGAGATAATATCTCAAAATAAAACTGGTAGGTATGTAAGACCAGTACCAGATCTTAAGCTCTGGGGTCCATGTGTAAAAGACAATTTTGGGACTAAATCGATATCATATAAAATAGTACTGAATATACCTTGTAGATAATTGATTTATCATAATAATAATAAAAATGAGTTTCTTTTATTAATAATGAAATTACTAGCAACCCTAATTTTAATTACGATATATTTAATTTAATTTGTTCAAATTTAAACAAACATATATGCGACAAATTAATTATGTAAATAAATATCTTTACACGAACACACTTAGCTACCATTAGAATAGCTACCTATACAAAAAAAAAAAACTACGATAACAATTTACATGATATATATATATATATTCAGATTACAATATCACTTATTATTTATTCATACCATAAACTAATTTTTAAAAAATTAATTTTATTTAATGTACAAAAGTACAATTTTTTACATTTTTTTTTACTTTTTTTTTTATAATTTTTTTAATTTATTAAATGTACCTATGTGCAATTTATTATGCTTTTATTTTTTATAATAAAGGTCGGGTTTCTGTGAATATAAAATAATGTTAACAATCTTACGTGTTCAGAGTAAATACCAAGTTTTCTGATGGAAATATGTTTATTATTATTTATTACTAAGGCTCGGATTTTGTGGCAAATGCTTCTTTTGATGGAATTGTGATAGAAAGATAATTCATATATATAAATACGTTTTTAATCGTTGTGATTTCAATGAAATAAACTTTATTTTAATTTTTTTTTTTTTTTTTTGGTTTTTTTCCTATTTGGTTCTTTTTTCTTAATTTTATATAAGTTTCATGAAAAATTAAAAAATTTCTATACATATATATATATTATACTTGAATTATATTATTATAGTCAAAAATTATAAAATCAGTGAAAAATTCAGTAATAAATGAATGGCTGATAAAATAACTATCGTTATTGTGCCCAAAATTGTAATTTTATCTACAATTTAATGACCGTAATTACAGTTCAAGTAAATTATTTGAATTACCTATATCTGCGTAATTTTATAGCACGTTAAAATACTTTAGCTGCCCGGTTAATATCAATCAGTGAGGTATAGTGTTCTAAATAATTTTTCAAAGTAATGGTGAAGTAGCGAAATTGATTTTAGAAAAGTTTATTCGCGTTTTTTCAAAGAATAATGAACGTGTAGAACTTCAAAAAATCAATAGCATTCATAATGGCACTGCACTAAACATTAATGTGGAACAGTATAATTAAAATGATTTAGTTTACATGAAATATCCACCAATTGTATCAGTTGATGATGAAAGGTATTTTTCTATGTTAAAAATATATTAGCACTCAATAGGATGAGTTTTAACGAAAATAACTTGACCAAATATATGATCATAAATTCATTTTTTAATATTTAATTTAATGTGTAATTTAAATTTGCTTTTTTAGAATTAAATTTAATAAATGTATTTTATGTTCTTTTTGCTATTTAAAATACTTTTTTAAGGATTTATTTTGCTGCGAAATCCGAGCCCTGCTTTTACTGATTATAAGTGAATAAGTGATGTTACAAACTGTTCAATTATAGAACCAAAATTGTTGTTTTGGGGAGGGGAGTGGTGTTATTTTGATTTAAAAATCGTACAAAAAATTGGGAACATTTGACATACTGTTTGGTTTGAATTACTTTGAAAATAAAATTACTAAATTCATAATTCAAATTCAATTTATTGTCGAAAAATGATAAAAAAAAAAATAAAGTCAAATAAATTTTATGTTGAATTTAATACTTATTTTTCATTATTATTTATCGATTAAATTATTTTAATAAAATAAAATAAGAATCTTTCATCAACTGTTAACATTATTTTTTTAGAAGTCATATTTATACTATTTCTTAATCATTTAAGACTTGCCTATATTATGACGTTAAAATCTTACTGTTTCTATAAAATACTGACAAGTAAAATTGTTGTTATTATTATATCTTGCTGTATCATTGTTTTAATAAAATTATATTTAAAAATATAAAATATTTTCAATTTTTTATATAAAAATGCAAATTTTTATTTAATAATAGGATCAAATCTAATAATAATATTTTATTTTTTATAAAATAAAAAATATCTGCATTAATAAAAGTACAAACTAAAATCTATTAATAATATAAATATCTATATAGTTTTATTATTATTATATTCATAATCAAACATACAAATGTATTATTTATTATACTTTATTGGGTGATTAATAATATGTTTTCTATGTAACGTAGAATTTGTTATATGAAATTGATTTTTAATAATTTTAAAATGTCTGTGTTTGGGTTTAGTTCGATCTTTGAAATCCGAGTTCGTATATCAGTAATATTGTTATTAATAACGATGTTCTCGATACCGATTAGATATCAAACAATAATATGACGTTCGTTTTATTACATTTAGCCATATACAAATACGTCAAATGTTAGCACGTTTTTTAATAAACTAAACGTGTGGAAATGAAAAACAAAAAAAAAAATTTAAAAACCTCGGACGGAGGTGAAAAAAAAAACTATAATCCACACACAATTGGTGGCGCCCGCTGCACGAGCACTACACATTTTATGCCATCGCTGAGCTGTCGTTTTCACGAATGAAATGAGCGCGTGTCTGATGCTCGGCGTCGGCGGTATATTATTATAATATGATTAGGCAAAACATTATGCACGAGAGACGATTTTTTAGTATTCTCTCGCTCTACCGTGTTATTATAATATTATGTACAGCGTCACGGACTGTAATCGAGATCGTAATAACGCACGCGGATAACCGGTAAATTAACTGAATGATTGAAGTCCTACAACATCGAATTTTCGTGTAAAATATAAAAATTATTTTTAAATAATAAATAACTATTAAGTGGCCGACGGTTTGGTTTTACGATGCGATCAGACTCCGCCAACTGCTTCTTTCGGATTGTACGGAACACCGCAGTGGTGGTTACGACTCGGTGATACTAGGTGCTTTACATACTCGTATTATATTGTTATGGTTTCATAGCATGTGATACTGAATTTCGTCTGAAAGGGGATTTATAAATTGCA
Source organism: Pentalonia nigronervosa (assembly GCA_014851325.1). NCBI lineage: Eukaryota > Metazoa > Arthropoda > Insecta > Hemiptera > Aphididae > Pentalonia > Pentalonia nigronervosa. Next base: position 180,257 of record JACXSJ010000105.1, on the reverse strand, counting down.
AGCCTATAATAAATTACAGGTTAAAGAATCAAAGTATTGGTCGTGGCCCGTGGGTGTGGTTATCCCACCTTAAAAATCTAAACCTATGAGTACATAATTTTCACATTGTCACTGATCAATGAAAAGTTAAGAACCCGCGTAAATAATATTCACCAACATGTTTTATTTTACAAATACTGTAAGCTCATTTGTTAAATTTCATTTTTAAATTTTTTTTTTTTTTTAAGTCACTTATGGTTTATATAGGTGTTATACAATTTAGTTTTTAAAATAATTAATTGGTGGTATCGAATACGTTTTGCTACCTCTCAAACGGGTGTGGGTCTTCATCTCAAAGTGGTATTATTATCTATTCTATTCATGATCCTACATATAAATAGCCATAATATTGAATACATTTTACTATTTTTTTTTTTTTACTAAATTTGATATTTTATACAATATCAATGAGTAGTCTAATGTAACTTCGAATTTAGCCAAAGAGTAATAATAAACACTAGAGTTGGATTGCAAAACAAAAAAAAAATAAACCATTTCTACCAAAGAGTAATAATAAACAGTAGAGTTGGATTGCAAAACAAAAAAAAAAAAATAATAAACCATTTCTACCAAACTTTTTTTTCCAAATCTCCGAGTTCGAAATCACAAGCGCATAGAATTCGTCGTAATTATTATCGAATAAGTCGTTAAATACTGTGCAACATCAAAATATATTATAATACTATGCACTCGCGTGTGTACGAGCGCGTGCGAATGTTATATAATATAATTAGGTATTATTATTATTATTACTATTATTATTGTTGGCGTTTTGACTTTGACAACGAGCCGAGCACAGTTAATTTGCGTTATAAGTATATTTTGCTCGGCAGCTATACATAATATTAATAATATTATTATAATTTATAATACAATAATCCGAATGTGGAGTGTATACGGGTCTCGGTGTCGTTCTTCGGTCGCGCAATGTACGCGGAATGGCACAAAGCTATTCTTCCGATACACAGCACGATTCACTATTGGCTCTGAGCAAAGGCATTCGGAAAATATTACTATAAACGTTACCAAGCTTCCGTCATCACGTGTACTTACACAAAGAATCGCGTGTAAACAAAACCTACACAGTATTGGTATGTGTGCATGGACACACTGTGTAATAATTTACCAAACATGATCGACATGCAATTTTTCATTAATAATAACATGGATTTGTCCGAATTATTCTCTGATTTCAAATTCCAACCGGACCGATCAATATTGCATTGATGTGGTTTTTTTTTCTGTCCGTCGTCTGCGTTCATCATCTTTGAATATTTTGATTTTCAAATTCCCAGTATATTTTAAATAAACCGGGGGAAAAAATTAATGAAAAACAGGAATTTTTACGCAAAACCAGTATTTGAATTAATCGATTTTAGTATTTTAGAATTTTTTTTTTTTTGATGTTTCTCAAAAATGGATAACCTTAGAAACTTGACATTTTCATCAAATATTTATATTAGTATTTTCTAAACATGATATAATTTTTAAAAAATGTTCACAGTTTTTAAACTATAAATAAATATTTTCACTATTCTATTTTTTAAATTTTTTCTTTATAATGGTCGATAAAAATTTTTTTGTTGAGTCAAAAAGCTTGGAAATTTAATGAAAAGTTCTTCTTAAGTTTTTATTGTAACTATTTAATAATACATATTCATAGAAACGATATTTTTTTTTATGTATTTCAACTAAATTGTTGACATAATTTGTTAAAATTATAAAAATTTACAAATAATATTGTATGTTACAATTTATAAAATGTTCAATTTTTAAAGTTAAGAATTGGAAATTTAATATAAAATTTTTCATAAATTGTTCATATTACAAACAAAAAATCTAAAAATATACAAACACGGTTTTTTTAATTTTTCGCTTTTTAAAATATATATAAAAAAATCTATAAATATTGATGTATTTATTATTTAAATTAATATATACTTGTATTACTAAAAAAAAAAATTACATTAAAATTATATTAATATTATTATCATAGACAACGTGAGTAAATTTAATAAATATTTTTTTTCATATTAATCCATATCACCTAACTGCCATCGACATTTCACCATTTAGCATATCACGGTGTTTATATGTAACTAAATCAAATATCTGACAAGTATAAGTAAATGCTCAACAGCTCATAAGCTTGTCATAAATATGAATGTCAACCTTGTTATTTTCTCTTCTATTGAACAAAATAATTGAAGGGCCTGACTGAAAAATACGTTCCCATTTTTTAACACTCGACTTTTTGGCTTAGCAATTTAATAATTTTGTGCTAAATATAAATTATCGAAATAACTTACAAATAACTTACAATAGATGCTTTAATATGTCTAAGTCTATGTTATAACTATTGATTTTTTTTTTTTTAATAAATCAAAGACACGCTTAAATAATAAGTATTGGGTAGAAAACGGGATTAAATAATTTTAACTTTTTTTCTATTCGATATTTTTGATGGTACACGCTATCAAACATTAAAAATGATATTTCGAATCTCCACGTAAAACAAGACTATCCCGGCTTCAAATGGTAAAAAACTAATGGTACTTACTATAATAATTATACAAATAAAATCAATAGCTATAATACACTTAAATGATGTTCGATACTTAAACCAGAATGTTGTAAATGTTCTTAATGTTATTTTAAGTGTCTACATTCAAAGGGTGATAATAATCGGCACTTTTGAAAATTTAAAGTAACGCAAGTTTATACAATATACCAGTGTCCTGCGTTCATACAAAAACAAATGTATGTTAACATTTTTTTTTTTTTTTAGTTCGCTGTAATAAAGAAACACTAAATTTTTTATTTATTTTTAAATAAAAATGTATCATCACATAATTGAATGGCTAAAAGTAGTTCAGTTTATAATACTACAACATTGTTTGGTGTTCAATATGGAATATAAACAACTTATACATTATTTTGGAACATACCTCATCATTATTTACTAGTATAATATACCGTCAAAAGTGCATTACCTATATAATGGCAAACTTATTATTCCCGTAAAACATATTTTTAAGCTGAACCTTACTTGGTAGGTGCACGACGTACATTTTTCATAATATCTTACAAAGAATAATATTATACTTATGAATGCAATTTTAAATATTCATGCTTAATACTATAATAAACAATACTTCGACAAAAATTATTATCATCAGAATTGTTGATCAGGAAATAAACAACAAATAAAAGAAAAGGTGATAATAGTAGCTGCTCTACAGATATCAAATGTACCTCATCATTGAGTAAGCCACTGTATAATGATGAATTAAATTTAAATTTAATGATTTAATGATTACATGCGAAAACAATTCTGTGCGAAGATGGTGTTGTCAGCATATTATTATATGAATATATTACTATTATTTATCATAGTAATTCATTTTACAAGGTATTAGTAATACAGTATTAACTTTAAATAGGCAACAGCATAAAATTAATCTAAATGTTTTGAAAATGTTATGATGCAAATAAAATATAATAACGCAACTATGCAAGTTTCAAATCTCGATGAAAAATATTTAAAATCACAATTAATATTGTGATAACATTTAAATAAATAATTTTTGTTTAAGTATCAAATTTATTTTAAATTTCAACTTCAAATGTCCATAAAAAAAATCAAGTTAATGCATTTGTTTAAATTGTATAGTTCTAGTATAAACTCACTATTAAGGATTCTTATAATAAACTTTCAAGCCATAGCTATAAAAATTGAACACTATACATTTTTACCTATTAAATAATTTACATATTTTCGTGATTTTGATTAATTTTACTGAGAATTTTCCTATTTTTTATATATGATTCTAATTTTTTCATTGAGGTTCAACATTATATGTAGGGTATATAGAGTGCAGCTTGTTCACACATATTACATTAGGATTATGTACCTTCTACTATTTCCTTCAGTTTTTTTCTAATTATAATCTTGAATACCATTACAAAAAAGACGTAATAGAGAGTTATTATGTTCATGCATTATGAACGACTAGGACATTAAAAATAGAAATTATATTTACCTAAATATTAAGCTAGTATAATATGACTTTCAACAACATTGCTCTTTTTTACTTTTTGTTAAAAAATATTGCGAATGTTTAATAATATACTGTTTTTTTTATATAATATATCATATATCTATATCTACTTACTAAAGAAATGTTGACATTTAAAATAATGGTTTTTTTTTTAGAACAGGTGATAATATTTTAGTCTGACCACAGGAGAATGTGTGACTCAAACGTTTTATTTTTACAATGTATGTACATATTACCCAATAATATCAAAATTCAGGGAATAAACAAGAATTTATAATGAAGATGCTTATAAATATCTTAATTTCTACAAAACTTTTGATTAGAAATTATTATTAAATTATATTATTGCTCGATTCTAACCAAAATTACTATTTTTTTTTTATTTTTATATAATATTAAAATGTATGATCAATCATAGATAAAATATTTCACCTAGTCGTGTCTAGACCACGAAGCACATCTTAAATTACATTGTGGTTAACTCGTTTGGTATACTAAACGTTTCTAAAAATACTAAACTTTTATAAAAATTTACCAGTGTTATGTTGATGTGGTTTACAAACGGCAATACCAATTAATAAGTAAACTTCAATTACAGAGGGTTCAGCGAAATGACAATCTTTGGTGGTTAACCAAATAACGTTTATAATTTTCTATTTTCAAAAATACCATCCTTCTAAAATTCTACAATTTGAAACAAACAAATTATTATTATGTATTATACTTAGTTGTTTAACTTAACGAGCACAATATATCAAGTTCTTGATATATTTGTAACTAATTTGAGAGATAAAAAAAGAAAACAAAAATATCCAGTTTTAATATTTATAAAATTGAATATGACAATATTTATTATAAATCCATTATAATAATCGTTGTTATTTTGATATGAATCAATTTAGCATTTAAAAATACCCGTGCAATAAAGCACAGGAATATTAAAACAAACAGCACGTGAATAGTACAAAATTATACATTATTATATTAAAGTAAAAAATATTTGTTTTTTATTTTTTTTTTTTTAAAAAGGACTAAATTTAAAATACTTTTATAATAATAAAACGTTTTGAAAGAAAAGTATATTTACCTACATAATACAAATATTTAAGTGTGTGCCAACCCTAATATACATATATTAAATTATTAAAATGTTTAGCGATTCAGCTATATTTAACTATATTATAAAAATAAGTACAAACAATAATCAATAAATCATAAAATTTTCTTTATTATTGTAAGTAGTTTATAACCAAGCATGTATTTGTATAGTTTTAATCTTTACTAAGCACAATTCTGTGTGTTAATATTTTGGTTGGTATTTAATTTATTTCTAACCCGACCAAAAATTTTTTTAGCTCCATATTATATCCATGGTGATTCTGTTCGGAAGTCGATCATAAAGAATAATTCATATTCGATTGAGCAAGTTTGTGCATGTTATACATTAATCGAGGGGTTGTGTAATAGGAAAATCGTTTCCCCGATAAGATTTTCTGGGGGTACGGTTTAATTAGTACACCGGCATGGACGGTCTTCACGACATCTTAACGAATGATTCACCTGGGTATAGGTTAAACAACTGGGCTTGATACCTCATGTATCTCATATTAGTATTCAAGTATATTGATCTCATCACAGTAGGTATATAAAATAAATAAGGGTACTATATTACCTTTATGAGAAATATATAATAATATTATGCACATCATCATGGTTTGTAATAAATAGATTTTGAGCGGCAAGAACAATATAACAATACTATGGGAGAAATTGCAATCAATGACTGTCAGTTTAAAAAATGTACGAAATTAATATACAATATTGATTTTTATTAAATTAAATGATTAAAAACATAACGATTGTATTAGATGAAAAAATCATGATTTGTTTTTATTTTTGAAGTTATTACTAGTCCCTAGTGTGCCATAGAATATTCTTTACATTATTATTTTATATTTAAGCATATACAATTTATATCAATCATATTATAGGGTTAAAGTGAATTATAAATACACAAATTAACATAACGGTATATTTTTCGATTAGAATTTATACGGTTGAAATATTTTTATAATTGTTTTTTTTTCATATATCAAATAATTGATTATCTAAATGCGCATACAGGAAAAAAGTAGGTTTAGTTACAAACTCACAATACTCACATGAACCTATTATTTAACAGTTAAGATAAACTTGTAATTGAGGACGCTCGTGTATATATTATATATATGCAAATGTTATCAAACGTGTAATAAATTTACAGAAAAAAAAATAATTGAACACCGACGTCAATTAATCAAATTAATAATTCAAAGTACATGTACGCTATTATTATTAGAACCTTAAAGGAGCACTATGATAATAGTACTATGCTATATACAATTAGAAATTAGCTTAGGAATACAAAGCATAGAGATAATCAGTAAAAATGCATTAAGAATTTATTTTTCTAATACAATACTTACATAAATAATGCGTGACATTATCATATCGTTGGTTAATTTTTATATTGTGTGTTCAATAGTGCAAAATTAAATTACAATGATTTGTATACATAGTTATTGTTTTAAGGTTCAGAGCAAATATTGATAAATATTTTGGTGTTTCAATGACATCAAATTATTAAAAAATCTATGATATTTTTATATACAATACTCATAAAGATAAGACATCTTATTTATTCAATAGGTATCTATAACAATATGTTAGTACTTTTAAAATGAAATTTTTTGGTTTTACCAAACATTGCCATAGCATAGGAAAGACTACAGATAAGTGTTGAAGACTTTTAAAAATTAATCCACCAGCAAGTTTAACTAAACTATATTACAAGTTCTTTAAAAGTTGGTGATTTATCGTTGATTTAAAAATAAGTTATATCACAACACAAATAAGACGTGACCATGGCAGTGATTTCACCAAAATTACACCTATATCACTATTATTTTAGATTTAATTATTTACAAAATAAATACGAAAACCAAAGATGGGTATACAAATAAAAGTTATTTTATTAAATTGGTACGAATAATAATGCAAAACCAGACAACGTTAAACAGTATTAATAAAACAAGACATTGTACAAAGTTATTTTAAAAGCAAAATAAATTAAAACATTTCCTGAATAACTGAAGTATTTTGAAAATCTTGTTATACTTATAAATTTATAATAAGGGGATTTAAAAATAAATAAGCTCAAACTAATTGAAAATTGTTTATAAAACTATTAAAACTTCATGTGAATGGTAAGTTTTAATACTATATGAATTTTATTCGTTAAACAACTTTAAAACATAAATTAATAAGAAAAATTAAAATTGGAAGATAAAAATTGAATTTAATTGATAAGATACGTTTATTTAGGGAAATCACAAAAAATTTTTCTTGAGATTATTCTTTGAACTCAATAATATTACATAACTGTATCATGTATGTACCTAATACAGACGTGTAACATGTATTGGCTAATTGCCTTGTCGTTGATTCCAAAAATAAGAATCACGTTATATTAAAAGATAAAAGACGCGTATTGTGTCTTGTATTAACTTTCATGCACACTATGAAAAAATGTTCTTTTATGATAGTTAAAACCACTTGAAAGTAACAACAAAAATAATTCGAAAATCCTAGACCAATACTTTTACCGTAATAAAACTCTTATTGCCCATACAATATACGTTTATTTTACATGCTATGACATGATACATCTATCAATTGTGTGGATTTGGATTTAATACTTGGTGTCACACTATTATGATATAATACCAAAAACATTAAGTGTTATTAAATACAATTTGCATTTAATAATTATTACTTTCTGATCAAGTACATAAAATAAAATACAACTTAAAAAATAAAACGATTTTAAGAAAATAAATATTTATGTATATTTTCAATAAAGGTACTTTTTAAATCAAATGTATATTTGAATATAAAAAAAAATAAAAAAAAAAATAAGATTTATAATATAATCATGTGGTAAGTCAAAAATCTAGAGTAGTGATTTCATATTTGGAATAGTAACAACATACATTTATAAGAATAAAATAAAAACATTCCGATAAAACAACAAACAACAATACATTTTTTTAAGAACTTTCTATTTGATTAAAAATTGTATGTTTGGTTAGAAAAATTGTGTTATATTTTAAATCTATATTAAGGTGCTTAATGAAAAAAATAAATATATTTGGTAAACGTAACTGGTATTAAACATTTGTATGTACCTTTATTGACATATTAAATAATAATACAAATATTATTTTACTCAATATTATTATACTCAAAAATAGTATAATACAATTTACTATATAAGTACATTATTCACTTCCTCATAACATAACCAAATATATTTATACAACATTAAACAAAGACACTAAATATTTTTTTTTAACATCAGGTCAAAGATGACAACACACATAAGGAACATATTATATTTCACGAAAAAAAAATCGTATTAGACAATCAATCTATATTATAAAATATATGGGTATATATTTATATATAATATATAAATATTTATTTTGGTTATCATTTTATGACATTTATTAGATTTATTACTTATAAATTTTAAATGTATTTTATTAATTGAATCATTTCAAGTATACATATGTAAACATGTTTCCTAATTCAACATTTATTATTCTTATTTATTTATTATTTAACTTTTGAGTTTAAGTATTGTTATTTTATTTTTTCAAAACTTCTATCTTAACTAAATGATTAAGTAACTATTTATTATTTTAATGTAAGGTTTTAATTTCTATATAACTGATTGACATTGCTTAAACTTATAATCATTTGTCTTTATAAATACAGTTTATTGTTCTAACCAAAAAGTCAATTTGTCATTATCTTTTATTGACACAATTAATGTATTTATTATTTTCTATTATAGGCACTTAAACCATTTAAATTCTTATAATAAGAACCTATTTAGAACAATCACATAATTTGTATGGTACCTATGTACACTGTGTATCTAATTCAATTTATTTCAATAATAAAAAAAAAAAATATATCTTATGAAAGTAAAAACACAACTTCTGTCTTTTTTTCGTTTTATCGTGATTTCCCAACAAACATGAACGAAATTGAAAAAACAAAACAAATAAAGTACTTTCTTTTCTATCCGTTTCTCATTTATAGTATACCTCTTGAAACTTTTTTTATCTTTTTACTATTTAAAAGTTTTAAAATAGACAATAATAGACATCACTGTGAATAAGAATCAAAATGCCGGAAAATTTCCGACAAAATCGGGAAATTGGTAGAATTTGTTTTACGCTTAAAATAATTTTAAAGTATAAGAAATCACTAAATAGACAAGTAAACAAAACATTTTAAATTAAAACATATTTTAGTAATACATTAAACTATAATATATTACATACAAAGTAGGTGTTTATACGTATCAATTTGAAATTTCTTTATCTTAATAACTTAAACCAAATGTTAAATTCTTATTGCACCATCGTTTTCAGCATAAAAATAATAAATATGTCAAAAAAAAAAAAAAAATGTGAAGGCAAAGTAGAAAATATAAATAAAGTATAATACTAGTTTAACATAATTTCTTTCCCAGTATGCCTTCATCAATATGAATATTAATTGTACAAAAAACATAATTTATATGTATGTGTGTAATTATTTTTAAATTTTTAATTAATAATTTTAATTTAACATTATTATTAGGACTTGGATTTTGTAGCAAATGCTTTTTTTGATGGGAGTGTAATAGAAAGATAATTTTTATGTATAAATACGTTTTAAATCGTTCTGATTTTAATGAAGTTAACTTTATTTTGCTTATTTACACAAAACGTGTTTTTTTTACTTTTTTTCCTATTTGATTCTTTTTTCTTAATTTTTACATAATTTTCATGAAAAATTAACAAATTTCTATGTATATTATATTTTGACTATTTTATTATAGCCAAAAATTTTCTCTAGTTAATGGGGAAGTAGCGAAATTGATTTTAGAAAAGTTTAATCGTGTTTTTTCAAAGAATAATGGATGGATAGAACTTCAAAAAATCAATAGCGTTCATAATGGCACTCTACTAAATATTAATGTGAAACAGTATGATTAAATGATTTAGTTTACCTAAAATATCCACCAATTACATCAGTTGATGAAGAAAGGTATTTTTTTATTAAAATAAAATAAAAACTTTACATCGACTGTTAAAATTATTTTTTAGTAGTCATATTTATACTATTTCTAAATCATTTAAGATTTGCGTATATATGAAGTTAACCCTTTCAGACCCAACTATTTTCTGTAATGTTATAAAAATTAACCATACAGCTGTTTAATCAATATTTATGAACTCATCGTAAGTTGTTCTTACAATATGTGCTACTATCATTTATCTAACTGCCAATTGATAATATCAAATCAAATAAAAGGTACACCATAATGTACCCTGAGTTTGAAAAGGTTAAAATCCGAAGCATGTTGCAAAATCCGACCCCTGATTATTATATTACATTTCTACAGTCTTGTAGTCATTAATTTGAATAAAATGTAGGAAAATAGAAGTATTTTGTCAATGACAATTGTAGCGGTTTAACAATACGACTATGATGCACACAGCAACGATTTCATTGCATTTTAAATACAACATAGTTACCTACGTAATTTGATTTACCTTATACAACGATATCGTACTTAAAAAGATTTACTTCTAAACTTAGAAGTTTGTCTTATTTGCACTAACATTGCAATTACCTATAGCACGGTTTTAACATTGCAATCGTGCAGAGTTCTTCCGACGTAGTACAATTTATGAGTAAATGTAATTGTGTAAGTATGATTTATAGGTTGAAACGTTTGAGATTCTTATTGCAATTCAATAATTAAAAGTTTTAGTTACTACTTACCTACAATAATAAAATATTTGATGGATGTGATGCATAAATAATTTAAATAATTAATATTATTATTTTTTAAGGTATACTTAAAATATACCACCAGCAAATATTAATGCAAAAGTACATGAGGATTAAAATATTATCATATAATTATATCTAAAGTTACAATATTTGATTGTTGAATTAAAAATATAAAAATGTAATTTAAACATTGTTTTATTTATTTAACGTAGTCCGAGGTGCAGGGACGGTGAAATGGAGCATAACGCGAATAACGGGGCTAGGCATTGTTCTAAACGCAACATTACATATCGTTTGTTTATGTTAGGTATAATATTAAGTTTATATGTATAACCATTGATAACGATAAGACTTTACGATGGTAAAAATATGTTTAATTTTTTTTTTTTTTTTGTCGATGGAAAATTTTTGGTTTCATGTCTGTTTTTTACAATGTTCTTCGTTTTATCGCTGCATTTTGTTCGTGAAATTTATATTAAGTAATGTGCAATTGTAAAAAATAATTAAGTACAATGCAATTTCTTTTTAGACAACGTACATATGATACAATTTTTTTCTTATTTCGTACTAACTACTGAATATCTATAAGCGTTTTTGTGCTGAAAATGTATTATTTCATTTATATTTTGGGGAACAATAAAATATAGGGCATGAGGTATGAGGTACTAAAAAAACGTCATGCTCGTACCACGAGTTTCAACAAAAGGTTGTTTTTACTCAGTTTTTAAATTTATTAACTGGATACATTAATCATCATATTAAACTGAATACTAATAAAATGTATAGTTGTAAAGAAATTGATATCACAGTAAACCCAGAAAGACAGTTAAAGGTATTACCTATGCTAATTGTTGAGAGACAAAACTATATTTTAAAAAAACTAAATACGTAGAGTTGGTTACTAAAAAAATATGTTTGCATATTACCCTCATCCTAAATTGTGTTTAAAAAATAATTAAAACCAATTAAAATTAGTTTTTATTCCTATCGTCATGTTTAAAAATATAAAAATATTAAATACACAGTTCTACTTTCCTCCACACTGGCAAATTATAGTTCATGACATGGTTTGTGTTTTTTTTTCAAAGTAAAACATTTTTACGTTATTTATTTTATCATTAAAAGAATTTTTAATTATATTGTCAAGCATTGATATGTATGTCAATTTGGAGCTCCGCTTTCAATAAGATGCTGTACAGTGGGGTTTCTACATTAAGTTCTCCGTTCCACCACTCATTCTCCTATCGTTGTTTCATTAAAAGTTTTATTATATTGTCATACAAATATTATTATACAGAAAATATAATTTAGAATACATTTAAAAGAAACTGGTTTAATTTAAAATATATAAAATTATGCAAGATAAATATTTAGCCTAAAAAACATTCTTTAATAATGTTTGCACTTTGTACACATGCACTTAAAATGTGAACACACTTGAGTATTAAATAAACATTAGTTTCTAATCGCAATAGATATTTCAATCTGATAGTTACCATTGATTTTATCATTTATCTTTTATAATAATAATCCGCTATTGAAGCGAATTGAATTATAAATAAGCGAGGGAACATTTATATTTATTATAACTTAATTATAATCCTATCAGACTTTTTGGCTACTTTTGTATAACTTCCAGAAATTTAGTGTCTATAATACCTCTTCATTTTCGTATTAAATTAATAAAAAGTTGAAATGTTTACTTACCAATTATAAGTTCATATTCGAATTTATTTGAATACATAATTAAAAACATATTTAGTATAATTTAACCAATATACATTAAAAATAAAGATATAAACAAGCGTGTTTGTAAAAATTGTTCTATAGAACATTTTAATCTGTATATAATTTAATATTTTCAGATTTAAATGAAACACATGATAGGAATAATATTTTTTCTAATATTTTTCTAGAAGAAACTACCATTTAATCATCTAATTCACATACGCGTTTATATATTTCATTTTTACTTATTTGAATATAAATAAGTAGGTACGCTACTCAATTGTTTTTTTTTTTTATAGAATTAATTATTACGAAAAATAACTCAGTATAATGTTAAGCATTTACAACTTTTCATAGATGATAAAATGTCACAAGAATAATTTGAATTATAAAACAAAATTTTTTTTCATATTCCACTGATTAAGTTATTATTTATATTGAGTAAAATGTGGTTTCTCAATTACCTATGTTGAGTTATGTTATGAACCGTAGAACAAAGTACTGTTTTTTATATAAGGTAAATTCCTAGGTTCCTTAATAATAATGTGACACTAGATACTAGGTAGTAATAATGATTATTTAATCCACACAATTGTTTAAGAAATGAAATTAAAATACATTTAAGTTTGAAAAATTTTAATTTTCATAAATATTTTTTAATATTTTTCTATATTAAACTTTAAAAAAATGGATACCTGGACTTCAATAATTGTTCTTACAAGTATGCTCAATAACAATATTACATATACAACAATATTACATAGCTGTTATAACTAAATAGTCTTTTTAAACAGTATGAAAAAAATATATTAATATTGATGACATATTATTAAAGAATAAAATTATGATAATAATGTGTATCACCTAATATTTAGTATTTAACCCTTTCTAGAACAACATTAATGTTTCTATTTTCTAATAAAAAATTGAGTATAAAAAACCATTATTACATTATTTTGTATAGCCTATCAACAATTATCATTCTAAATATTCAATGGTTAATAAATTAAATTTACAGCTTTTGTTTTAATATCTGAAAAAACTGTAACCTTTTTAGTTTTATTGATGGTGATAAATAATACAAAAAAGTGTCTATTATTATTTAAACATTTAAAATTATTTCATACATTAAATTCTTAGAGTATTATATTGTTAACTTCAAGGCATTATTTTTAGTCAGGTCACTTGGAAAATTTAATTGGTTGTACATTTTGTTTTCCTAAATTGTATACTTATTTTAGAAAAATAATTCGTCTAAACAAAGTAAAATAAATAAATTAAACACCAGAATGTTATATTATGTTGTATTACAAGAATTGTAATAAGATAAACAATTTTCAGATGACAATTTTCCATAGGTATTATTGAAAATATTATGTGTTTAAGTAAAATTTGTATATTAAGTATGTTTCTCTAAATATACATCCAATGTTTATAAAATACGAAAATTTTCTAAAATTTAATTATGCTCAATGAGTTAATAATTTCTAAAATAAAATTGTAATAATAATTGCTAATAATAGATAACTAGAACAACTAAAAAAAAAAAAAAAAAAAATACAACTTATTTCCATTAGAAATCAGACTATATTAAATGTTTAGTCACATTGGTTGTTATATATCAATACTATATTGTAACTAGTGTCCAACATAGATGGACAAAGGTAGTGACACAGCTAGAGTGAGATAAAAGTGCTTGGACAGCTCAGTTTTTTAAAAAAACTCTACAACTTATAAGATATTATGAATTTTGTTACAAATAGACTAAAAGCAGAAATTCTCGGAACAAAAATGTATTTACTTATGTCAAATTATCCTAATCATTCAATAAAAAAATCATAGCCAACATCACTATATTGCTACAATCTATAATGTTAAAAGAGAAATTTTTAAATTTGGTAATAATTAATATATAACGGATTTATCATACGGTTAGGTAAGAGTAGTGATGATATTTGTTTTGTATTTGAAAATTATATAATATTATATTATTATATTAAAATTCTTATAAATTGTGCCATTTAAACTGAAGTAATTTTTTACCGGCTAACGTGTTGTATATCAGGTGCATTTCTATTTGAATAAAAATAGATTTAATTTAATAATACCATTACAATACACTGACTGATCTGATACACAATTTGTCTTTATTTGTCTTCGCAGGTTCGACGTATGTAATGTTTGCTTTTTTTATACGACTAAGCTTAATGACCGTTATCTCATACACAGCCGTGTACTCAACTTTTGGTTCCTCCAACCGAATTTATATTTCAAAACTTCAATACATAATGTAGTTGATTATTTTTAGTTTAGTCTGATCAAATTAATACCGTATGATTTTTGTTTTAGTAATATACTATGATCACGTAGGCTCGATTATAATATTTTAATTTTTATATTATGTGAATAATAATAACAATAATATCATCTATATTAGTGTCTATGTATAGGTTTATTGACATACTTATTGTTGTATAATGTTGCAATATAAATTATTAAATATTAATTACGTTAATGGCAAAGACAAATAATTTATAATATGTTTTCATAATTTTTTTTTTTTTTTTTTAACGATTAATATATTATAATAAATTGTCATTTTCCAAAATAATTATGGGTTAGATTTAATGGAGTGAATAAATTGTTCAGTGGTCTCATCTGAGATGAAAATTCAACTGGGACTCTATGTGCTTTAGTGCTTTTGTGTTCTTGACAAACAACTGGATAAAAGTGCGTACTCAGAAATGCAGATAGATTACCGGACACGAGAATGTGAAGTCAAGCACTCATGCATCATATTATATACTTATTATTTGGTGTATTTTAGATTCTGAGGGATATGATGAATGAATTGATTTTACAATGTTGTGTGTTTTTTTTTATTTATTTTTTTTTTGTGTCTGTCATCACGTTTTAGGGAAGTAAAAGTGCTCCAATTTTGTTCATCACCATCTTTTCCGATAGGAAAATGAATCTAGTTGGTACTTTGGGTGGTAAAAAGTACAAAATTCCTAATAGTTTTTAAATGCATCGAGAAAAACAAAAAAAAAAATTAAGCAAAAACGGAAATTTTTTCACAAAGTAAATTTTTAGCAAAATTTATTTTTATTTTTAATGTAACAAAAGAAATAATAACTGTAAATTCATTAAATTTTCACCGAATGTTTATATAATCATTTTCTATATACCATAAAATTTTCAAAATATTTTGAATTTTTTTGAGTTATTTATAGGCATAATCAATTTTCGGGTTTTTTTACTTTTTTTTTATTATTATCAATAAATTTTTTTTTCAATCAGTCAAAAAACTTGAACAATTAATACAAGATTCGTTATAACTTATTGTAAATTAAAATTAAAAAAAGTTGAGCGTAAGTCTCTAATAGTTTTTTATAAGCATCTAAATTTTTAAATTTCAAGAAAATACGTAAAAATCACAAAATTTTGCAGTTTATTTAGATTAGAAAATTCATAAAAAATTTTCTATTCAAATCTAAGATTTGAAAATTCAACACAAAGATTCTTGTAAGTTTTTTAACCTTAGCTAATGGCCATTGGCCTCAGTTACCGAAACAGTTACTATTAATAATAACAAAAAATTAAAATTAATGGAAAGTCAAAGTATTTTTTTTTTTTTTTTAATTAATTAATAGTAACTGCCTCGGCGACTAGGACCATTGACTATAAGAGATTTAACATAATTAAATATATGAAGAATAAATTGTTACATTAGGAAAAAAAACTTATAACTATAATGGTGGAGAAAGAAAAAGAAACAAAAGCAAAAAAAAAAAATACTTATTATTTATATATAATTTTAAATTTGGTTATAAAGTTTTGTCTCCCTGAGGAAATTGAGAACATTCATGATACTAGTGTTTAGATTTTTAGCTAGATTGTGTGTTAAATTGTGATTCTGATGTTGAATTTCGAACTTCCTACATTCAGTTAGGATGTGTTTGATCGTTAAAGGGTAATTGCAGATTGGGCATATAGGTGGATCTTCTTTCTTCATTAAAAAAACATGGGTTATTCTGAAATTCTTGTAACTTTTTATGAGAATTTGAAATTAGATATTGGATAATCACCCGTTTCCTTCTGGAACTATTTTCTTATTTTGATGTAAATCAAAAACGAATAATTAAAGATGTTAGAAATTTTCACAAAATGTTTAGATCATTATTTTCTATACATCAAAAAAATTTAAAAATATTTTGACAATTTTTGAACTAACAATAGGCTTCAGAAATTATTATCTTTTTTTCTTTATATACTGATAAAATAAATTTTATTGGGTTAAATTTTTGACATACAAGATTTTTCATAAGTTTTTTAAATAGCAGATCAAAAATAATAAAAATACATAGGCTCAATTTTTTTTTTATAAGCATTTAATATTTAAATTTTGACCAAAATGCATCATTGAACATTTGCAAATTATTTAGTAGTTGAAAATGTATAAAGCGAACATTTTTTATAGCTAAGAATTGAAAATTTAAAACAAGGTTTTTCGTAAGTATTTAATAATGTAACCAAAAAATCAAAAAAAATACTAAAAAAATAATATATAGATATTTTAAGTTAAAATTTGGAAGAAATTAGATGTTTAGATGAAGAATGACAAAGTTAGTTATTTCGTTGTAATTTAAAAACATTATTTGTGGGTGCTTGAAACTTTTAAAGCATATAATGATTTTTTATACACTCAATGACATTTTAAAATGCAATGCTTTCTGCAAAAATTAATTCATGGTATTGTATTATCAACAATAAAATTAATTGTTTTAATAGTAATAATATCTTAAAATACACTTAGTTATTTAGGCTGGCTGCAACACGATAGCGTACATATTCTTTTTTTGACTCGACTAATTACAACACGTTCGGGTACCAAATTTGAGACAAGATTGCGCCCCGATCGTTTTTTACCTGTTAAAATCACAACATGATTGTGTACCAAATGATAGTGTATATACTACACATACATATAATTTATGTACAACATAAAATAATATATACAATTATTCAATACATATGTCTTATAATTTTCATATACATACACTCAATAACTAATTATTAATTCACAATTTTCATTCCGAATTGTTACAGACTTCGGATTGATAACAAATTATCATCGTTGGCTTAGTTAAAAATTGTTTGTTTTTCTAAATTTTTGTTCCAAATGATATAATATAGTACATAACTAATGTTATTATAATCAATAGACTATATATATTTTTTTAATTATTTAAAACAATAATTTAGAAAAAAAATAATTTAACCAAGCCAACAATAATAATTTATTGTCGGTTTTAAGCGTGTCATAATTGGAAAGAACAATATTTGTGATTTAATAATTCGTTATTGAGTGAATGTATATAAAAATTATAGAAAATATGTATTGGATAATTGTATATATTATTTTATGTTGTGCATAAATTATAATATTGTATAGTATATACCCATATTATTTGATGCACAATCTTGTTGTAATTAGTAGAGTCAAAAAAAAAAAACGTGCACAATCAATCGTGTTGCAGTGTGTAGGCCGACTGACCGTCTTTGCTCAGAATTGTTTTTCGTATACAATGATTTATATCATTGAATACAAATTTAATATATCCATGAAAGTGACCCACTCGATATCTACTGTACAGCAAAGCGGTATCTACTTGCCGACCCTTTTTTTTTTTTTTTGTTTTATCGTGCTTGGACATACCAAAGGTAATCTTATCAATACGAGTTTATTAGGTCACCAAAGTCGAGTGTGCGTGTTTCTTGCTTAGGTCTATGAGGAGCAATCACGTTGTCTATACTACATAGTCACATGGATGTATAATACTGAATACAATACTATTATAATTTAAGATATCACAATTGGATAATAATATAGTATAGGTAGATTAGATAGGTAGAAGATATTCGCAAGTTATAACGATACAATTAATTTTCTCTAAAAACATTTGAACATTTGTCCGTAATCGATGAATCTATTCAAAAATGCATGGGTACGTATATAAAAATAACAATTCAATGTACTTAATTGAAAACCATTTTCTAATAGAAATAATTGTAAAATCATTTAATAAGATTTTTTTTTTAATTTTAACAAAACACAAGTAAAACATAACGAATTAATATTTTATACCAAGACACATGTCACTTTATAATTTTTTTAATTTTACTGAAGTGATTATTCTATTTTTTTGGTATATATTATAATATTATAAACATCTAAAACTATTATATTACTGTTACTAGTAAGTACTTAATTTATTAATGTTAATTAATTAAATACAATTTTGAAATAATCCACAAGGCATTTTGATCATTTTGTCTGAAAATCGTTTACAAAAAAAAAAAAAAAAATGTGGTTTCTTTACTAATTGTTCATGATTTATAATTTTATTCAAGGCCAATGTGGATTAAGAGTGAATAGGTACATACTTTATAATATTGCTGTTGATTTTGTTATTTACACCGTATTGTATATATGATTTATTTATTTGAAAATATATATTTTGCCATATCAATATATCATGTATAATAGTTTTGTATTAAGTTAAGAAAGTTACCTTATCAATTTAAATATTTAAACGATTTGAAATAACTATAATTATGTTATGATTTTTCATTTCTTAACCCTTTCACTGACAATCATCAATAACACTAACACTTGTCTTGTTTTAAAATTTTATTGCCTTTATTTAATGGTTTCATTTATCACTTATATTGTTCATATTGATTAGGTACACCTAACACACAATAGTTTTCTTTTTTTATTTGTTGCATCTTAAATTATATAATACGCAAGTGTATCTGCACGGCCATCACATTTTCGCTACCAGCAATATTTACTACCTATCATAAAATGGTATAAAATTATACAATGTCTTCCTAAAAACATTTATATTAGTTTACAAGTTGTAACTACTTTTATAATTTTTAATATATTTTTTATTTTTTGAAACTGATTACCAATAGTTTACATTTAGAAAAGTTAGGTACTACCATATACATCTTTATTTAAAACAATATATTTTATATTCATTTGATATTTAATTGGGTTCCAAAGCGAGTGCCGTTTCTATACTTTAATTTTAATATATATTTAAATTTGAAATATTATATACAAATTAATATTGTATGAAACCGATTTTGATGATTTTTATAAAAACATCTTATATTTAAAATTTTGAACATGTCATTTTTATTTTCTGTTACGTTGCATTTATTTATATTTGTTTTTAAATTTTAAAAACATGCGAACTTTGTAGGTGACTAACGTACCTCAAATTTGAGTATGCTACTGTAATATATGTGTTGAATTTGAATTGAATAAAAAATTGGACTTATTGAATCGGTTAATGAAGAACGCAGTATACAAAACAATAATGTAATGTGGTTTCAATAATTTTTTTCAAGCTAAGAAGGTAAATTTGTAATTTGTTTTATTTAATTTTTTTTTTTTTTTAAGAAATAGTGTTATAATACTAATATCCCATCGTGTGAAAAATGTTGTTTTGTCGTATAAAATGATTCCTACCCTAATTATGTTAATAAATAATTTATACCTAACCTAGTGCAAGATATGTCTAACTCAATAATTATAAGTTGTTCAAACGTATTATTAAGTCACGATATTATAAAATGAATTAACTATGATAATCAAAATAACGTTTCTTAAGTCGCTACCTATTTAAGAGCAGATTTCATGGAACTTTTGTTAGCAGAAACTTATAAAATAGCGTAGTGCTTTTATTAGACATTCTAGAATTCCGTAGTACGTAAAGTTGTATTGCTTACGCTCAAAGTTTTCATAATATGAATTATATTTAAGACCATAGAGTAAAAACATAAACAACATAATAAACAACTGAGGTTAGTATGTTTCAATGTTTGTTTTTTCATTAACACATTGCGTGTTAAAATTAGAACGTTGATGCGCTGACACATAGAAGTGCCAAAGCTATAGCAAGTTCAGTGTACATTATTATCTTTAGGGTTTACAAAAGTAAACTCAAGTAATGAATTCACAGCAAAAGGTTTTTTTTATTTCCATCTAACTTGACTACTTTTGAAACGTATTATATGATATTATACACTGATTGATGTGGAGATCGTGGTAAAAAAAAAAATACAAACGTGACAGGGCACCGGTAATACGATTTCGGTTGAGCGGCTGTCATCGCAGTAAAACACTTTATGTTGTGTTTTCGCAAAACCAAATAACCATAGAATATATATATATATATAAATACATAATATGCACGTTTTAAAATAGGCATTTATATATTTAACTACTCTTTCGTCGGAAATTCCGCTCGGAAAGACTTACAATCATCAGTAGAAAAATTGTGTTTACCGAGTGGAGTATATAATATTATTGTGACGTGCAATTCACGCGGTCCAATTGTCGCACGGTCGCGCGTCTTGCCGGTCTCCGATGGTGCCGCAGCTGGTCCCGCGCCGGAAGTGTCTGTCAACGTTCAACGGTACGACTACTGTTCCACATCACACCGACAACGCGCCGGACACGACGACCGCGATTACTACGCCTACAAATAGAGCTTATCGAACACGCGATTATGACAATATCACATAAATAATCGTAAACGGCACCGACGGGGAAGTTGCGGTTTTTTTTTTTTTTTTTTTTTTGTTTAAATTCCATTCATTCGCGACTCCGGCAGTATCACGACAGTACGATATATTGTCCGGCGGCACGTTTCGCGAGGGCTACACCTACGGCGGCGGCGGCGGCGTTCACACGACCCGTGTCGGCGGCGGCGGTGGCTTTTTAGCAACTGAAACCGCAACGCGCTACGTTCCGGGGCATACGCCTTCGTAGTCGTGCTTACACGACGGCGCGCACCGGACCGGCGCACGTCGCGGGTGCAGTTATAAACGCGCCGGCCGATGTCTTTACGAATATCGTATACGATATTAAATAATTTTCGTCCCAGCCGGGATCGGCGGTCACTGAAATCACGTATATTGCAGTGCCGCGTGAAATACCAGGTGAACGATATTGAGTATTCGGTGACGTGCAGCGACTAGGTATATAGTCGTGATGAAAATCCGTCAGTTTTTCACACAAATTTTAAATCATTGTTTAATATAGGTATTTTGATGACAAAATCGTACGAAAAAAAAAATCCAAAACCAATAAAAATAGGTACTTACAATTTTAAATTTTATCTGTAAGCCATCGGTGGTTACCGATACAAGAATATCGGGAATGGTGCATTTAATTGCGATAAAAGTTAGACAAAAATATTATATGAACCGTATTCAAATCGATTAACCTATTTTTTTTTAGGAATAGCTTTTCGATATTTAAATTTAAATTTTAGTAAACCCTCTCTTAATTTCTTTACATTTTAGTATGTATTTCCCTTATCTGCTGATACGGATCCAAACAGTCAGACACTAGACCAGTATTTGGCTGGCGGTTGCAAGCTATTTTATATACACTGGTGGGCGAGGGTGAAAGGGTAAATATGACCCACGATAATTTACAGCTTCATATAAAGTGTGCAGTATAAAATATAGATCTTAGTCTCTGCAAAGGGTTTACGCTCCTTATTGGATTAATTACTCCAATTGTTTGAAGGTTTTTTTTTCCCAAAACCAAGACTTAAAGAAAGTAATTTTCTTCTTTAATTTATTTTTGGTGCCGAATAACATACGTACCTAAGTGGTCGGCTAGGGATCATTCGGTTACTTAATTCCGCCAGATTCTACGAGAATTCAAGATCTTTTTCATTATTAAATAGATGAGCGTAAATTGCGAAGTAAAAGAGGTATGCTGATGGCGGCGTAGACAAAGGTGACATGGTTGAGTTGGGGTTGATTGTTTTATTTGTTTTAAGTTTTGAATTAAGCATAAAGGTTTTACTATAATGTTATATGATTGTCTTTATTCGTGTTTTGGAGCAATAAATGTCATCAAATTTACTTCATTAAGAGAGATTTGGAGAGAAAAATTGATATCTAGATAGTATTTAAAGAGGGCAAAAGTAAGAATTTATCAGTGCTTCTTTAAAAAAAAAAAAAAAAATAGAAATGATTAACGCAACATCAAATTTTGTTTTTTTTTTTTTTTATTGTTATAAATCAAAATGAAAAAACCATAGTATTTGAAATTTTCACGAAATATTTAGCTTAGCATTTCTTAGATTTAATTCAAGTTTCAGAATAGTTTGACTCTTTAACATATTTTTAAGTATATTTAAATTTTTTATTAGTTTTATTTTCAATTTATAATGTAATAAATTTTATCGTTTGATCAAAAAGCTTGAAAAATTAGTATAAGGTTCCTAAAAAGTTGTTCGTACAGTAGTTAAAATGCATCAAAATACATAGTCTCAATTTTTTTGATGTTTAAATAAAAAATAACAATTTTCTCTCAGACAATTTAAAAATGTTTAGTTATATATCAAAAAATATCAATCGTAGAGACTTGCAACATTTTGAGTATAAATGTTTTATTCTATTTAATTAAATTGTAATATAAATATAATATAACGTAAACTAATTAAAGATATACATATGTTTAATCATCTCCTTGCTCACTGTTGGTTATAAAATAGTATACTAATAAATTCAAAATCAATTCATCTATTAATATTGAGTACCTAATAGAGTTACACCATATACAGAAAAAAACAAGTTCCCTGATATTTTTTTATTATTCATGATTTTATTGTTGTTGTAGAACGCAGTTGACGTGGTAATCAGTACAGAAAATGTACGCGTACATTTCTCACAAACTCAGCGGGTCCTTGCTTACTCTGTCTTCTCACAACTTACTTAGTTTAAAGTAATTAACCAACAGGACGTTTAAATACGTTTAACTAAAATATAAGAAACAAACTCACTTTATTACTGTAATGCTAATTATTAAACCGTTGCTTAAAGTTCAAAACATTTGCCAAACAACAATACCGACTGAATTACGGCTAATGTTAAAATTGTTGTTCTAAGCATCAAATATAATTTTAAATAGTACCTAGTGATAATAACGTTTAATTTTTTTTTTTTAATAACTTATTTAATAATTTAAATAAATATAGTTCTATCTGATTTAAATTATAAAATTTGAACTATCGAACTCAAAGTGCTAATATACACATAAATACTAAAAATTAAAATATAACTAAATTATAAAATTTTTTCTGTTGATGCTATAATTAAAATGGTATGAGAGGATTTATATTCAAATTGTATAAAATATATTAGGTATATTATGAGCGTTGATTTTAGTTTATAGTACTTTGAACAATAAGTACGAGGTTTTATATAAATATTACGTACTTACTTAACATGTAATAAAATACATTAATGTATTCAATGAATTAATGTTATAGAATATTAACCAGTCAATCAAAAAAATCGAAAACGCTATTTAAGATTCACATAAATGTATATAGAAATCTTACATTTCAATATTTATGAGCTCTATTTCTGGATTAAACATGAAATTTCAAATCATCTCATCTTTCGACAAGTATGATTTCACTAACATGTATATTAAAATAAAAACAAATTCGCACACCTATGCAACAGTGAGCATGCTAATTAAACAGTGCAAAATTTTAAAATTCTTCTTCAACCATAACCTAATAAAATACAATTATTATGAGGATTTATGTACAAATTTTAAAATAAAAAATTCACAAACCAGAGAAAAAACCGAGGGCATGCTGAGATAATGAGTTAAAGGCTTAAAAGTAAAAACATTTTCTAACATCAGTAATTTTCCTTTCATTCTACACTTTTTAAAAATTATTTGGTAAAAAATAAAATAGGTAGTTTAAAATTTAAAAATACTTATTTTTGTAGTGTAACTAACTGTATAATTTAGATAAACTTCAATATTATTATAATTATAATTTCGAATATACGAGTACAAAAAATTGAGCAGCATTTGTTATGTTTATTCTATAATATTAAATAACCTACTTATTTTATAATGTTTCGACATTAAAAAGTGTCTTTTATAAAATTTAAGGCATCCACACATACTCGCATATCAAATTCAAATGATGTTATATGATCCTCATTTTAGTAATAAATATAAATTTGTGGTTATACTGATAGATTTGCACATTACAATGTCATTATCTATTATCATAAGCCTCGAGAACAATGAATCTTGGTATTTTAACGATAATAACAAACATAACGGAAATAAGAATTTAAAAGAACCAGATTTCTAAATTCATCATTAAAAAAGTAGCAAATTCGAAATAAAATATATTTATAGCCTTATTGAGATGTTTGAATAAAGTTATTATTTTATTAAAATGTTAATATTAGGTTTTTATCTAACCTAACCTAAATAACCTGGCTAGGTTAGGTAATTTTTTGTTTTTTGAGATTCTAAAAAAAAAAAGATGGTAGAAAATTCTGAAAATATCATACGAAAATGTATTACATTCTCAGCAAAATGGTATACTTGTTGTATTTTTAAGCGACAGTTTCAACTTGATGGATATCAAAAATATTATATGGCAAAAAAAATTGAAATATAGAAATCAACTTGGAAGACAAACAAAGTGTAATATAAATATATGACAAAAAAAAAATCAAAATTTAGAAACCGATATAGAGAAATCCCTTAGCACACATTCTTTATTATGTTTATAGATGTTTTGGGAGGAAAGGAGAGGGGCTCGTATATATACTGTCCTGAATGGAGAGCTAACTTGTTTTTAAAAAATAGTAAAATGGCGTCTAGGGCGACGCAAATTGTGGATTTAAAAACTAAAAAGATCACTGCGGTTGTTTGAGTGAGTAACAGATGCCAAAAATAAATTGTAAAATTCTTTCAAATGTACAATAACAATTGTTTGGTATCGACTACGATTATTTAAGACAACTTGGGTGAAAAAGTTCACAATATAAAAAGTTCATTGTTACCGTCTGAATAGGTTGACAATTCCAAAAATTGACTTATAAATGTATGCAAATATGCAGTAATTGTTTGGTATTGATTTGGATAATTAAGGACAACTTGGATGGACTAATTTAACGATTTAAATGTTAACTACATCCATCTGCACAAGTATTTGAATTCAAAAACAAACTTGCAAATTCTTTAAAGTAACCATCAAAATATTATTGGTTGTGTAAAGTGAATTTTACAATATGGGTGTGTCAAGTTTACTCATGTCAAAAAAAACTGTTTTTTAAATGTATAAAATAAAAAAAAGCTTAATAGTTTTAATGCAAATGTTTTTATTTATAAGTTATTTCTTTTATTTTGCTCTGGTGCGTATACATTTTTTGACTGCGAAATTTTAAAAGGCCACCTATAACCTTCCGCACGTGGTGAACTTGTCCGAAAATAGGGCTTTTAAGACTTCGGCAGGGGAAATTTTTATAGATAACAATATTACGGTAATTATTCAAAGGGCATATGTGAAATTTATGGCAGAGGCAGACATATAAATTTCACAGGTGCGGGTTTAACATGGAGTTAATAGACGGGCTATTGTTGGATGTATGCAAATGGACGGATCGTCGTATATACAATTTCCGGCGTATATTGATGGAAAACGGATCACCATCAACCCGCAAACAGTGACCAACATTGTTTTAAGTAGGCAATTCTTGCGAGGTATGTATGTATCCAAAATAAATTTTGTGTCTGAGAAAATTACATTATGCACATGGGAAATATAATTTTGAAAGTATTTCAATCCCTACGTCTCTATCGGATATACCCAAATTTGAAAAAAATAATAAAAATGTCTCTGTAAATGTCTATGGGATAGAAAAAAGTTTCAGCCGCCAAAGAAATATCCAACGTACGAGGTGTACACACTACGAGTCCTCAACAATGAGAAACCGGACCACTACGACCTGTTGTTGGTGACTGATGGTGATAACTTTCACTACATTTACATTTCTAATTTTTCCCGACTTCTAAGACATCAAAAAACAGCTCACACAGAGAGAGTAGTGTTTTGTAAGAGGTGCTTTGACGATAGGCGTCATAAATTTAAGTTGAGTGGACTGTAGGCGTTGGACCAGCACAACATATGTGGAGCTCACAAACCGATACTTCCGGTCATACCAGTAGAGGAAAGTATCTTGGAGTTTAAAGATTGGGGTAAGACACAGCGACATCCCATAGTCATATACGCGGATTTTGAGGCTATATTAGTGAAGACAAACGAAAAAGCACAAGGGTAATTCAAAAACATGAACTTATGATCTATGGTATATATGTGAAAATGATTGAAAAGATATCCGACTAACTGCTTGAAAAATTTGAAATACCTATATCAGTAATTCACCGAGGATCTGAGATACAGGCGGAGGTGGCAAAATATTTTGTTGAGATAGTTGTTGAAATATCCAGAAAAATCAAAAATATTTTTTCAACAAAATCTTTGTTTTTCAAAATATATTTCCAACAAATTTACCATCCGATTTATAGATACTTTCCAATTTATGACTTCAAGTTTATCACAATCTCTAAAAATTTGATAACAGTTGGATTTGATGAGTTTAGAGAAACTTCTAAACATTTTCTCACGATGATTTGGCTCTAGCAACACGAAGGGGTGTACCCATACGAGTACACAGATAGTTGGGGAGAAATCGGATGAAGCTTTACTACCACCTAAAAAGTCATTTTATAGTACATCGACTGAGGAAAATATTAAGGATAAGAAATATCAACATGTCAACAATATTGGAGGCATTTTTATTGCAAGGCTTTAGGTGAATATAGCAATCTATTTCTGAAAAGAGGCGTATTACTGGTAGACGTCTTTGAGAACTTTCGCGATATGTGCCTGATGACATATAATCTTGATTCCGCTTTTTATTACACTGCTCCTGGACTAAGCTTCGATGCGTACTGATTCGGGTGGCAAGTTGTGGTGGAAGAGGGCCAGGGGTTGCGGATCAGGAGAGCCAGGGGCTAGGTGATAGAACATACCATTTTATTCTGCTTTTATATGAATATATACTATTATTTTCATATTGTATATTTAATGTATTATAAAAATATATTGAGAAAAATAATTAATTTCTCTTAAAACAATATAACCAACAGTATATTAATTTTATTAATAATTTAAAATTATGTATAATTATTTTATAACTTTGTTTTGTTTTTTAAATTTTTAAAAATTTGTATTTACTTCTTTAACACATTTTAAATATGACATTAGTGCTATGATGCATATTGTTAAAAACACAAATAAAAAGGCTCAAGCACTCATATCAAAATCAAATGACATTTTTTTTTCAACCGTTTTTCTAAAACAAATAATTTGAATATAAATATTTTTCCTAAAACTAATAAAGACCATCTTATGGATACAGAAAAAAAGATTGATGATATTCATTTTAAAAATGAATTGGTAATATTGTAAAACTTATCTATGTAATTGATGTGTTACTTCTATAGCTGACTTATATATTATTCACTTATACATAAGTATAAGCTTACATGTTTTAATATTTAATTTATTTATTTTACGTATGTAAGTTATCATTAATAGTAGATAACAATCTGAACACGAGTGTGCGAAGAATAATTTCACGTTTATGTGATGATTACTTTTGAATTACTTTTTATCTGGATTTAAACGTAATAAAACATTAGAAATCTGAACGTTTATCATGGACTTATTGGTAAGGATATTATAAATTTATACAAAATAAAATATTTTTGATATAACTCTTCTTATTACTGTGTATACCTTCATTCCTACAATTTCTTTATGTAATTAATACAATTAAAATATAAGTGGCATAAACATGATTTATTTAAGAAAGATAATTAATAGGAATAATTCTTATAATCAATAGTTAGGTTACGACCATTATTATGACCATTTGGTATGATTATTAAAGTAAATCACTAAATTATTGTTTATACATTGTAGCAAGTTGATGGTATAATATAATATATATACTATCATAATAAGTTATAGTATATAACTAGTACATAATTAAAACATAAAAAAATCGATGAGAGAATCTGATTATTAACTTTTTTTTATTAAGCCCTAAGATCACAGTTTGACGTTTTTTATAACTACATAATGTTAAATAACCATTACCAATTTTCATACATCTTGTCCTTTTTGATTTATATATATATATATATATATATATATATATATATATATGTTTCTATATTTTATCTTTCAAATATATGCATTTAACTCATTTAAACTATACTTTCTTGATAAACGTTTTTCCTATTTAGTCACTTTACTCCTTAATATTTTCTAGTAAATCATATATAATTAATTATTTGTTTAAAATGCTGTGGGAATGAACCACACAATACTAAAAATTCCCAGATCAAAAAATTGATGTCCTATTGAGGATTTGGTTAGACTATTCTAAGTTTAGAATAAGAGACAAAAAAGAAAAAAACAATAATATTACATCTAATAACAGTTCTTTTTTTGTGCTTAATCCTGAGATTGGTCTGTAACAATTATCCATTCTTCCCTATTACTTGCTTTCCTCTTAGTTTCGTCGTAAGAATTACACCCTTGGTCCTTTATTATTTGTTGCATATACTCCAATTGTGTGGTCTTCCCCTAGCATTTTTACCTTCTACACAGCCTTCTATAATTAATCTTAGCAACCCACATTTCTCAATACATGTCCAATCCGCTCATTTTTCCTTTCCTTGATATACTAATCTATAGAGTTCTTCTTTCAAACATTGTTTCTAGTACTTCCTCGTTTGTTACCATATCCGTTCAACTTATTTTAAGCATTCTTCTGTAACATCACATCTCAATAGCTTTCGTTCTTCTCTGTTCCTCTTTGGTAATTGTCCATGTTTCACTGTTATATAGAATTATACTACGTACGTATGTCTTCAGAAGATTCTGATTAGGTGGTTCATATGCTTATGTTTCTTGAAGTAAAAAGTCCTCTTTTTTCGTTAAATGATATCTTAGTTTGGCATATGATATTTATTATTTCTCATTTACTTCTACTATCTTCACATACTATGCGTTCCAAATATATGAACTCTTTTACTAGTTCTATTACTTGATGGTTTACAGATGTATTATTGCCCTAATAATATAGTTCCTGCTACATACAAAAACTTTGGTTTTTTTCTTAATAATTCGTTGAGCAAAGTTTTTTCCATACATTTCAGTATCCTTTACACTTCCTTTTTGTTTTCCGCTATTACTGCTATATAGTCTACGAACCATAGCATATTAATTTTTCTGTTCTTCATCTTTATACTCAGTTGTATATTTTCTATTTATATGTCAATCGCCTCTTGGATGTATGCATTGAATATGCTAGGTGAGAGAGTACAATCCTGCCTTACTCCTTTTTTTATGAATGCTTCCTCTTCAATTTCAAGAAATCTCGTATAACAGCTGTTTCTTTCTGGTATAATTTAAAGAGTAGTCTCCTTTCAGTGTATTCTAATTATTCTTAAATAATAAAATTGATTTATTATTTAATAAAAAATAAATCTTATTATTTAAATTAACTTTTAAAGTTTTTTTTTTATTAAAAAAAAATAAACTATTTTTATTAGTTTTTAAAAAAGTGAAATAACAAAACATTATTGAAATAATTTAATTAGAAGATTATAAGAATTTTTGACATAATTTTTTGTGAACGTTATAGGTCAATGTTTTCAGAATTTATTAAAATAATTTTATAGGAATGATAAAAGGCAATGTTAACCGAACATTATTTTTATGGCCAAATAATTATGTCAGAATATTATAGGAACATTGAATAATTATATGGAAATTATTATAAAACTTTATTACAAGGTAATTATTCTATTCAGAACATTATTACAATTTTTTATTAACATTCTATTGCTGTCTGGGTATCCTCATTAAAGAAAGTATTATTCATATTGATGTATTCTAAAGAATAATTTAGTCATTAAACGTAATCAATATATTCTCCAGATTTC
The DNA here is from genome assembly GCA_014851325.1 of Pentalonia nigronervosa. Lineage (NCBI taxonomy): Eukaryota > Metazoa > Arthropoda > Insecta > Hemiptera > Aphididae > Pentalonia > Pentalonia nigronervosa. The sequence goes on along the minus strand of JACXSJ010000105.1, from coordinate 149,585 downwards.
ATTCCATTCTACGAATAAATTATCACGAAACACATTGCGCTGAAAAGACGATTAACATTTTTTGGTTCTGTATAAACTTCTGGAAGTTACAAGGATTTAGTATTAAATTACTTTAAGTTTCATCAAAGAAATTTGTATAACACAATTTCAACAGAATTGACATTTTATATTATATATACCAATACAAAAATATTGAAAATGCACAGTCATTTTTATTTTTATTAATTTGCGCTTGATGTTTAACTTTATATTTCAATAAATAAGTTAAACTCAACAATAAACTAATTAAAAAAAAAAAAAAACGATAGCTTATACTTACTCAAGTTTAATAAATGTTTTTAAATTGTATACCTATCAAAAAACGAATCAATATTTTCTGAGTAAACAACTTGTAAATTATAATTTCAGATTGCGTGTCAGTCAATTTTCATGTTATTTTTAACATTTTCAAATAAACTTTATTGTATAATTTTTTTGGGGATAAAAACAGTACCTAAGTTCTTGGAACGTTTTTTGTAACGCAAATAAAAATTTGAGATTGGGCGGCCTTTTAAAGTTATAAATTTACGAACTCCTCAATAGTTATGAATGAAACAACTTCTTTAGACCACTATTTTATAAAATCTTAAAAATTGAACTACGTATAACTTATAACCTACCTCAGTTTGGAAACGTTTTTCAAATGTGATGATTTATCAATATATAGTGTTTTATAATTTAATATCACAACCGTCATTGCACTGAGCTTAAGTGCGTGAAGCGGGATGAATACCCAACAGACGGTCTTTATGCCCAATTAATTTTTCATTTTAATTTACATATTATCATAGATTAAAACTATACACTAGTATAAGGACATTTATATACCGTAAAAATTGCATAGTATTATATTATAAATCCGATAATATTTTTGTATTACGATTCCGAATTTAAGAAGTAGTTAATAGTAATGTAATATTATTATTAATTTAAGTACTCGGAGGCTATCGTTTTACAGAGTATTATTGATTTTGAAGGATCGATGTTTGTATTATGTAACATCTTGAAATTGATACGATGAGTATATATTTTAACCACTAATAAATTGTATGATTGTAATACATAAAAAAAAATTAATAACTATGGATGAATAACAGGGAAGCGTATTTTTCGTGTCACATACAAATAAATATGAAAAGTATCGAAAATTATGGCATAATAATTGGTAAAATGAATAGATAACAATAAAAAATGATAAAATTCGAAGATTGCCCAAAAAGCAATGATAAATTATCTCATTTATAAAAATGTACTTAA
>JACXSJ010000105.1:127465-148189 GCA_014851325.1 Pentalonia nigronervosa | reverse complement strand
ATTTAAAACCAAAAAAAAAAAAAAAAAAAAAATGTATTTATTATCATAAAACATTTGCAACACGAATAAATTATAAAATTAATAAAAAAAATAATATTATGAATTAAATTTTAAGTTTTATAAATAATTAATATATACATATGGAATTAATTAAATATTTATAACTAACAATAATATATTTATATTATTGCACAAAATATTCTAAAATAAGAGTTTTTCTAGTCTGATATGAACAACTTGCATTGGATTTGTTGGCTATGATATTGTGATGATATAAAATTATTAGTTAATATGACTCTAAACAGTTTTTATTTTAGAGTTTATCGTTTGTATGTTCTCTGCAATCATTAAAGTTATTTTGTATTATGGTATATTAGATAACCAAATATAAATATAATATTTTGATATTTTAAAATTCAATTTGTATTATTTTATTTTACTTTTTATAAGTAAAGAAACATTGATAAATAATATAGATTTATAGACAAATCATACATTTATTACAAAACTTTACAACAAAAAAAATAATTGAAACGGTAATAATAATAAATGTCTCAAATATTTTTGGATCTCTTACTGCAAAGGACCTGGAAGACTTCAAACGTTGTATCAATGATCCGGTGACAGTGTGTAGTCAATTATACACAACTTTTAGAAAAATAAAAAACTTAACAAAAGTTCACCTTTTACCAGCATCCAAAACTTTCCTCTAAAAAACATCGTTGAGGAGTGAGTCACCATAGAGGTAGATTACTGACTGGCTCCACAGACATAACACACTTTTTTATCGAAATGGTTTGAAGAGACTAGTAGTGTATAACAAAAATATAATGTGAAGAATGGTGATTATGTAAAAATAAGTTTACAATTTTAAATATTGCAGTTGTTGCATTTTTTTTAATCTTTTATTCTTAAATTTTTTTTTTAACCTAGGAAAGAGAAATATATTTTTTTGAATCTTCTTTAAATATTATTGTAGGTAGTTGATGTGGTTTTATACAGTTACTACTGAAATTTCTGTGGTAATTTTATAAGTTTGTTTTTTTTTGTAAAACATATTAAATCAAAGTTACAATGATAAAACTATTTAACTTATATACATACTGGATGATTTTTTAAGCACACTCACCACCTTCTTGTGCTCAATTCCAACTACAATTTATAGTAATCTAATTTAATTTTAAATTAAAGTCTTGCTATATCTACTATACTCAACATAATAAGGTATACAACATTACTATTTCACTAAGATTTTACATGGATTTTATAAACCTATGTTTATGTTGCATTCGCTTGGGAACATTAGTTTTTTTAGGTACTAAGTATGGGGTAGTGAAGTGTTGTTAAATCAGCAAATGTTTAAAAAAGCAGATTGTAACTTTGTAGCAATTCGAGAAAACATAGACAATTTATCTTATAAAAAGTAAGAACTGCCAATCAGACAAATGGCATGTACCTATACGCTCCTAACTCCCAAATTAACTTCGTCGGATGCATTTACGTTTGCATACGATTGCAAATAAGTGAACGATAAAAGTCTAACCTTATTCTCATGCGATAGTCGTTGATTTGTGAGGCTTAAAAATGTACGTATAAGACTCGTCCCGCTGGAATTTCATATTTTCATCATATCACATGTAATAAGAATACGAGCTCCGGATTACGCGTAGCAATGTGAAAGTGGTTTGACTTAGAATCGTTCATCACAACAATGGCAACGTAGAAAAAAGCCAGTGACGACTACGTTGGACCATAAAGTAGTCAATCCCACTGTTAGACAACAGAAATTATCGTAGTGTTAACCGCTCAAAATAAGAACATCATATTTAAATCACTGACAAGGTGACCGCCGTCCATATAATATGGTCCATATTATTCGCCAGCTGTTAACCGAAACATTCTACGTCAAAAGGTAAACGGTAGTCTCATCATCAGTCTTCACCACATGCGACCCACAGTTCATTGAAAGAAATAGCACTATTATAGCTGATAAAAAGGAGGAAATGTCGATATCGAATAATTCATATTATAATATCAATATTTTGACATTCAGAATACATTCTAATTTTTAATATAATTATTTTGACATGCACTTGATTTTCAAGTTTCCATTGATATTTGAGCATTACTCAATACTCAATAAATATATACACACACACAAGGTGCTTCAAAATGTATGTTACGACAAGTTTTGTGCGTTATCTAGAAAAAAATATTTATCTTTTTATCTTATCTAGATAAATAATTTTCTATCTAATTATCTGTAGACTCTTTTATTATTATGATAATTTTATATGAATTGTATTAACTAAACAATAAAATGAAGCGTCCCAGAAGATTTAAAATTTTCAACATATTAATATGTGTTAAACATTCTTTTTTTTATTCACATTTATTAATTTAATCTATAATATAATAAATTATCTAAATTATAAGTTTATAAGTATGTGCAAATAATATAATTTAATTAATAAAGTTTTTAGAAACCTAAAAACTAGGTATATAATTATCTGGTTTTTATCTAGATAAAACAAGATTATCTTAACTTTTATCTAGAATTTTTTTTTTTATCTGTTATCTTATCTAAATAATTTTTAAGTTATTTGTGCACAACACTGGTTACGACCAATTGATTGATTCAAAATACAGAAAAATTTATGATACAAAAGTTTTTTTGATTTAGGACATCTAAAATGATTTGTACATTTTATAATTGTTTACAATATTTTAGGAAGGTTATTGGTGGTTAACTTTAGAAATTTATAAAAACTTTAAATATCTTTCAATCATAGAGTTTTGCATTAATTAATATTGTTCAGATACTAATATGTATTAAAAACATGTATTAATATTATGTTTGTAAAACAAATATAGGTTCCCATTTAAGTTTCTAAAGTTGACTCTTAAAACCTCCCTAATATATTGTAAAAAATTACAAAATGTACAAATCATTTTAAATGTTTCTAAATCAAAAAACTTTCATATTATACATTTTTCTGTATTTTAAATATACATATATATGTGTTAAAATAGCTGTAACATAAATTTTAAATCGCCTTGTATACATATGTATATATATGTATGCCATATTTAGGATAATAATTAAAATTGTAGTATACAAATGTTTGCCACAGTAAATATAATGTTATTATAAATAGGAATTATGTTATATAATGAAATCATAGTTACTTCTGGTCAGTTCAAACCATTATTTCTCTCTCAGCGTGCCGTCAAATATTCAACGATTCCAACAGCTGACCAACAGGAAATATTAAACTGTCTGCGGAATAATCACGTACCACCGCATGAGTTCAAAATAAATATTTTCTGTATGAAATACGGATCAAATAAGTACTACAAGCGTTCGAGAAGACATAAATGTAGTCTGTGGCCAGCAATAATCAATCGGTGACTTATCGTGCAATTTGAAGGCAAAGCATCATTTGAAACCGATGGTGTTCACTATCGAATCAGATACTGAAAGCTGTTTAATATTTTTATTGCATATTATATAGCTGTCACTGATAATAATAGGTTATGTATTAGCATGATTTGTTTTATAGAAATTGTTTTTTATCAGACAACTATAATACCTAATCTATACTCGTAATACGCGTATAATCATAATATTTAAGAATTACGTTACGGAAATAATCGTTGCTAAAAACTATTAATTTTTTAAATAGGTACACGATTTTTTTTAAAATGTCAACAATGTTGTATTTTATATTTTTAAAAATGCGTATAACAAAATCCGAGTTTTCAGTGTATAAATTTGAGTCCCATTTATTTTCTTCGCGTACACTGAATGTCTGGAAAAAATTTAGATACTCGTAAATACTTGGTATTTTATTTTGGTAGTAAAAATATCTACTTATAAAATATGCTGAGCATAATATTTTTTTTTATTACAAATCCATTTTTTTTACTTGTGATGTAACATTTTAAAGTTCCGTTTATCAATATACAATAGTTTTTATTTTTTTTTTTTACTTAGTAATTAAAAATGATTATTAAAAATTTAACATTGATTGTGATGTCAAAATCAACAAAAATATTAGTGTAAATTTATGTAATGGACGACAGCCAAGTAAAAGAGTATTGCAAAGTGTAAATATCCTGCATTGTCGCTTCGTTTGTCGTGGGATTATCTTTGTAGAAGATATATAGGGTGATTCACCAAGGATGCTCACCCCCTTTTTTTTAATAATGCATTTATTCAAAATCTGATTTTAGAATTTATTATATATACTCAAAGACTATAATTTTAAATTCTTAACATTTTTATACTATTTAAAGAGTGTCCTATGAAGATACAAACATCTGTTTATTAAAAAAGAATCTTCCCTTTTTTATTGTACATTGTTTAGGAGATCATTTTTTTTTTAACATTTTGATGTACCTAATTTAAAACTCGAGCGAGTAGTTTTTAAGTTATTATTTTGTATATTAAGGATAATAGGTCCAAAATAATACTGGCAGGAAAATTGTAGGCTTTAGTGATTTGGAAAATGTTTGTAATTAATATTATTTATTTATATTAATAATTTTTAAAAATGGTCCAAGTATAATAAATACTAGACCTAATACTACATATATTTTATATTCTTGTAAAACCATTTTTAAAGACTACTATCCTTAGTATAAACATTTTAACAATTAAGAAACTACTCGTTCAATTTTTTAATTAAGTACCTACCAAAACAAAAAAAAATAAAATAAAAACGGGGGTTCTCATTTGGAAAACAAAAGTTTGTTTCGCCATAGATCATTTCTTATGTAGTATAAAAAAAACCTAAGAATTTAAGTTTATTTGAAAATTCCAAAAATCAGAACTTGAATAAATTTATTATTAAAACTGAAAATGGGGTGTGCTTGGTGTATCATGCTGTATAATCAAACACATAACTTTGTATAATTTCTCCAGCTCTATAATACCTCTCAGTAAATACACATGATCGATTAAATATATTGCGACTAGTTTAAAATGCGTCACTTACAACATATTTTACAATGTATTTTGAAGCAAGACTAGCGTGTAAACGTATAATTCAACGAATCACGAATGCAGAATTACTATCTATAGACTATGGACGCCATATATATGATGTTTCAATTGATAACTTTTAAACCTGAGTTTTGTGATTTTATTGAATATAGCATATTGTATGATTGGGAAAAAGTATTTGATTGTTGTGTATACCTATAAGTACTTGAAAGCTAAACGCAAATACAATTATAATCTTATCGCTCTCGTGATATTCAACGGAAATATTTGAGTTAGCCGATTCGTAGAGCAGTAAGTTCAATATTATATGATAAATATTCATCGTGTATTCTTTGACAATACATTTTAATATCACTGTAATCGTATTAAATAGAACAATAATATGTCTTTGTATCATGCGTACATTTTTAACCTCAATTTTATTATCAAGACTAAAAAGGTCAGTATTTGGTACATTGAACGCATTAAATAATTTTAATCACTTTTCATGTCAAAAACGTGAACACCTTTTTGCTGCTCAAAAACGTGACGAAGAAACAATAGTAAAAAAAAATTACCCGTAAAATCAATACATTCCTTGTTTATTGAATCCGGGCAAGACACGATACCAACCATGACGGCTGCAGTCAGGTTTGAGAAAAAGGGCACGACATTTCGTTGGACTATAATTTTCTGTTCGATTTTTTCGTGGTGATGACAATCGGATTTTCGGACAAACGGATGCGTGGCTTGAGGAGACTAGGTAATGTATACAGAAGCTACAAATTACAACTATGCATTCTTTGGCCACCGGGTCGGCAAGTATTTGCTATCGTTTAGCTTAAATAGGTATATTGGAGTGGTATCGCCACGGGGAAGGATGGTAGAGGGGGTAGTTCGTAAATGTATATTCCTCATTCATTATGTTTTTCGGATTTACCAAAAGCTATTAACGCGTATAGTGGTGGTTTAGTTTTTATAAATTCAAAATCTATACTACACTTACGAAACTTGGAAACTAGGTGTTTATTTCAGAAGACCCTTCGCCAAAAGGGAACAGAGAGTAGAGTCAGAATTTTGCTCACAAGTCGACAATTAACTTTATCTGTTTACTTTAATACTCAAAGACTTAAAAGTAAAAAAAAAATAATTATATTTAAAGTATAATATTATAGTTGCATGAGATTTTATCTCAAAATATAAAATTATAATAAAAAAAATTTATTTCCATTACATAATTAATATCAATATTATATTTTTTTGCTGATGAAAATCTGTAAACACATTGCAGTTGCATAGTGTAATATTATATTATACTGTTAACAAAAATTATCATTGTTAGTCGGGTAATATAGAATTTTGTAGATAGAAGAACAGTTTTCGTTATTAACTGATGTCAAAAGTTGGAGCATATTATTTAAATATGAAATAACGTCTGTTGTTATATCTTTTGAAATATTTTTTTTTATGATTTTAACCATTCATAATTTTAAAATTTAAAATATGTTGCGGTACTTTTACCCATTATTTTATAGAATAGCGTCAACATTTTGTGAAAAATAGTCTAAAGCTAAAAAATGCGAAAACAACACCCTTTTAAAGTTAAATTTGCCAAAAAACGCAAAATTAAAACTAAATTTAAATAATCAGTATCGTCTAAAACACATTATCAACTTATGAGGCTAAGTTTTTAAGCACCAGAAAAATAATTACATCCCATTAAAATCCTAGCCCTAATTATCATATTATATGACACCACATAATTGCGTTCTTTTGTTATTTGTAATATTACGTTTTGTGTACACAATAAAATATTATTTTTTATTCAATAATTTATTTTTAAATGTTGAGTTTTGAATATTAACATGTCTTTGAGTTCACAAGTTTTAGAAAATCGTTAGAAAAAAAAATAAGACTTAAATAAAAAATATCTGGTATAATTACCACATATATTACCTAACAATTATATTTCAGTAAATAAGTATTTTAAATACACACTTAAACACGAGGTTTCAAGTAATTAAAAATGACATAGAAATTTTAATTTGATTTTAATAATATATTAATAATCAATAAAAAAATGCTGCGTGAACCGCAAAACACATTGTCCTAAACAGAAGACAGAAATAGGATAAATCTGAATTCACCTGAGCACAAGAAAAAATGCAGTCGGTTATAATGTGTTTTATAGATAAGTTTAATTATCTATTTTTTTTTTTTTATGTACTTAGGTACATCTAAAATCTATTTGTATTTATTATATTATTACTACATTATCTTCATTACTTCGTACATTATCATTAAATTATTTCTGAAGCCCAAAGGGATGATGATGTTAGGTACATAGTCAGGAGACTAAGTGTCTCGTTGTAAAATTGCAAGGACCAACTAAAAATGCACCAAATAACTTCGTTTCCAAATCCATTGTCCGAACTAATCCAATCCATTAAAACATAAGGCTCAGCTTGGAAGATGGTTTGGGTTTGTATAGGTACAAACCATACAGTATACACAATTGTCAACAATATGCTGCTTCTTATCAAATAAATAATTTTCAGTAGATTTAATTATTTCACACATAAAAATCTAATATCCTGTAGAAGATTAAATTTATTTGACACAATTCATGTACTTATCCAATATCCACTTATATATTTTATGAATACATATATAATGTGCAAGTATAGCTATAACTGAAAAATGGTTTCATGAAATGTAACTTTCATCGTTGTCTAAAGTATGTACTAAAGGAAAATTATGAAAAGTGTATGAGCATAATAATATTTTTCTATGCATGTATCTAAAATTAAATGTGATATTTATGCTACACAGAAAAGTATTTTCCATACAGTACCGACATTTTCCGGCTAAAAAGCAATTTAAAAAACAATCTTATTTTCTGAATTTGATAGAATATATAATTTCAGTATTATTTATTACCTACTATTATAGTATTATAGCTTAATTTAATATTTGTATAAGTTTCTTTTATCATCAAAAAAAAAAATGAACAGGTTATTTTTGTTCACTATTATTTATTTATGTAGTACAAGCTATTAAAATGATTATGATTTGATATTAATGTTATACATATTATTATACACATTATGAATTTCGTTATTTTATTAACTTTTTAAGATACATGCGATAAAATATTAAAATGTATCATTAAGACCTTAATATTTTAGAAACATGAAAAATAAAAGTGATTCTATTATAGGGACACTTAATATATTATTTTTAAATAAGTTCAATTTCTTTAATTGTTTTCAAAAATTATGTTCTATATTTTTTTTTTGAATAAAGATTCATATTGAGTTTTTTGTAATAATAAAAAATATATTGGTAAGTTATAACAATTATTTATTTTGTAATTTCAGTTGATCATAATATATTTTGACTAAAAGAAAATCTTTAACAACTACTTAGAGTTTTCAATTCAATGGTTCAATTTTGTGTAGTTCAAAAACTTCAAAAACTAAATACTGAATCAATATCAAATTATTAGTTTAAGGGGAATAAACATTTATATTTGTAGACTTTAAACTTACAAAGTATAATTTAGATTGTAAATATGCACAGCTTATTCCAATAGCATCCTAGTAAACATAAATCTTCCATCAATAAAATAACTAATAATAAAAATAACTTGTTTGAGGAAAATATCATAAATGAGACAGTAACTATTAGTAAATACTATTTACGAAAAATAATAACTACCTTTTGTTTTTTTTTTTTTTTATCTATTCAGCAATGCGCGATAAATTAGCGAATTACCAAAAAATAATATTTTAAACATAAAATTTATGATTAAAATAATTACTGCATTAAGAAAAAAAAATAATATATTAATAATTCTGAACATATAATATTTTATTAGTATCTACTCAATTATAATCAATACCAATATGTAGGTAAGTACGCATTTCTTATGATTTTGTTTAGTATCATAATTACAATATTATATAAATTTTTAAAACCGTTATTATACATTTTTTTTTTTTATATCTGTGATTATTTATTTAAAAAAATGTTAATTAACGGCACCTGTTTTTCATCAAATCATGGTTTGTCTGTTTTTAGTTTTAAAAGCACATATAATAATTGAGACGAAAAAACCAAATTTCGGTACCTATAAGTTGCTCAAATAATCACGTAAACGTGAGGATTTGAGTGATGCAAAATTACACGGTACTTGTATATTATGGTGTATCGTGTATAATTATTATGAATTCTATATTTATATATCATGTAATAAATAACGATCATAGCCAGATATACCATCATGTAGGTACGTAGCTGGCCGATAATGAGCTATTAAATTGTATTTGACGAACAAAATATATTGGACTAAATGAAATGTACAACACATATTTTTACATTTTTCCATCGAGAAAAGCATTTAAAATTGAGTTTTGAATATATTTTTCAAAGTTGACATGATTTTTTTTTTTTTATTAATAAGTTGACGATCGAGAATGTGAGTAGCTGTAAGTACATAAATTCTGGAGTATTTCCCACATAGATAATTCTATTACGCCTGACGTATGCTTGTTTCCTAACATTTTTTTATAAATATGAATTGCGTATATACAACTGAATAAATAATTATATAATATAATATACGTATAAATGCATAGCATATTATTATCGCGCAAACAGGTGGTTACTTCTATAACATTTTGTGCGTAAACGAGTTCTGTGTTATATTATAAAATGTGCAACTAGTCCGTTGCGGCCAAATATGTAGATGGTAAAAGTCTATTGTTATTTTTATCCGAGTTATTTCACAAAATATGTAGAACGTCGCCTAATCGGTAGTCATTGTAACAGTGGACTCTTAACTATCAACATATTATAATTTCGATATTGTTTCTAGATTTTTACTGTTTCGCGATTTTGTCCGTTTTTTTTTCTACGAGGCCGCATCCGTCGGTCGGCATGAGGTAGCTCATTACATAAATAATATAGGTAGACGACTACCGTACATCGTTACTCGGATGCGATCAAATATGCGCTAATACGCACGACGGTGGACGGCACGGTTCCGTCGGCGGTTTCACACGTCGTTTCGGATTCACGACGACCTTTGCCGTAATTCGTTATTGTCGATTTTTCATTCATGATTCATATATGCACGACTGCCGGTAACATTTGTAATCCGCGGTGCGAGTACCGACACGATCGGCCGGCAGAAGTGTCGCGTCGTTCTAAATTAATTGCGACGCGTTATGAGCTGCAGGTGCAGCAGGTAAGCGCTACGCCGTCTAGGCATGGCGGCGGCGGCAAAAGCAAACGGCCGAAGATTACTACTGCGGGGGTGGGTACATCAATAGTGCGCGGCAATCGTCTCGGCGGTCGGTTCGCCCACCCCCCCCTCCCCCCCGTCCGCACCAACAGAGACGTCCACTCATCTAACCGCGACCGCAGTAATGGTTATTCCAAATCGAAAGTGGATGGAATTCCGCACCGAGCATAAATCGCATGTGTCACGTCCGCCCGACGTTCTCACTTTATTTCACCGGGCCGGACACATCGCTAATTCCGAATTCCGAGTGTATAGCGCGTTTGCGTGTATATATATATATATATATATATTAGTATCCGTATAACTCCAGAGTTAACGGTATATTATAATATTCTCGTTACACATTTGTAGAACGGTGCGTATATATATATAGCCTCATGTAGGTGTGTCATTGCACACATTATTATGAGTTTATAATAGGGGTAGTGGTGTAATATTACGGATGTTATATTAATGCATTACAAATGAACCGAAAACTCCACACTAAATTGTATTAGTCAATGACATGTAGATACATTATTAGATACTCCTCGTTACATACGAAAATATTCGGATACTTAATACTTATACAGTTATAATACTCCTATAAAGTATTCAGAATAATTTGGGAACACTTCATTATACAATGAATATTCAATAGTAAAAAAAAAAAATGTCAATGGTTTAATAATAACTTTGTATTTTCAGTTTTTAAGTTATTTTTTTTTAACATTTTAAAAGTATAAAACATAGGTAAGTATTATTTTAAAATTGAAAGTCCTTGTATTTTTTAAGATAAAACCGGGTTCACATTAAAAAAGTTCTGGTCTATACTGTTTATATATATATATATAAAAAATGAAAAATGATACTTTATTGTATTTCTTTTGTTTTTTTGTAGAAACGGAAATTGAAATTTATTTTTACTTAAAATGCAATATACGGTCATGTAAATTGTAGATAGACAGGTACAACGTGACTTTACAATAATACTTTTATCGTAAAAACGCTAAAACCGCTAAAAAATATATACTTCTCTGCATGCATAATTTACAGATCAATATTACGTATATCATACGTGTTCAGAGTAAAATTATATGTAAAAACTATGGCATATACACTATCAAGTAAAACGTTATTTTATTTTTGACTGGTCAACAGTTTACTTTCAAAATTTAACTAGAAAAAAAGCCCATCATAATAGTATTGTCTAATAATTGTTACTACTTGTTAGTTGTTAGTTTTTTAATACTAATAATATAAATTATATACATATAAATAAATTCTAAATTAATATTCAAAATAAATAATTATTATTATGTAAAGTAAAATAACAATATTAGGTATATATTAAATAAATTTAAGAAATATTATAAACTATTTATTTTTTAGATTCCAGTATATCTAGTGGTTTATTAGTTATTATATACAAATTATAATACAATAAAACTCAATTTATTATTTTTAGAAACAATAATAGTAAAAGATACCTACACGGTAATATTTTTTTATCGAAAAATATTTACATCGTGTTTTCATATATTTAATATTATTGTAGGTTATCTATGAACAATAAACATTGGTGCCGAAATACTTAAATGATACCTCCGAAACTTAAGTAATAAATAATTAAAAGACAAATTTGTTTTTTTATTTAGATATTTTTATGAGCTACAATTAAAACTGAAAATGATAAAACAAAATATAAATAGGTTGCAAATAGGAAGCTGTAAGAAATAATTTAAAATTTAAATTGCAATCTAATAATATTTGGTCTTTGAAGAAAAATATTAAATGTGTAGGTATATTTTCAATTGAGAACTTAAAAACGAAAAGATAACAGCGCAGTGTCAATGTAAAAAACTAAAACACTGCGATAAAATTTGATAAACAGTTTTTGCTTTAGCAAGTATAATATGAAATTAATGACCTTTTAAGTTTTTTTCATCATTTAACATCGACAAGTGATGAGGTACGTTATTTTTCAAAACATCTCAAGATATTGTATTTGTTTGGTCCAAGCAAATATTATAATATTGTATAAATGTCAACATTTAGTATAAAATTTAAGTTTCACACAATAATTTAAATAGACATAACAATATGGTAACTAGATACGTAAATGAATTGGTTATAATAAAATGCATCAACAAGTTTCTTTAATATTAATACAAAAAACAGTCAAGCTTCAATTTTCAGTTAAAATATAATTATTATCCAATTAAAAGAACGTTTAATAACATGAACTTAAATATTTTGTTGATAAACAATTCTTAATATATTTTTAAATAAACATTTATTTGCTAACAATAAATACTGTAAAACCTGGTGTTTTGAATAGCACGTTTATGTGATGATAATAAAATATAGTCGTTAAATGACTATTTGACCTACAGCAAGTATTTATATGCTTGTAACATATATATATATATATATATATATATATATATATATATAAATTCATGTTTATTTATGCTTACGTAGAATAATCCAGCTGTAAATAAATTATAATTGCTGTATTTGTTCAGATAACAAGGCGTCCCAGTGGTTGAACCCAAATGTCTTGGCGCCGAGATGTCCTAGATTAACACAGTGAGGGTAAATTAGCTGGTGAATAGTTTTTCCTTTTGTTCCACCGTATGTATTATTTTCTCATAATGTCATATTATTAAAAGACATAGACGACAAGATTAATTATGATTTTATTATGAAAAAATATAATGTTTGAGAAAGGCCATCAATGAGAATATGGAAAAGTGGTATTTTAGCTTTTGTTCAACATGTTTAACACATATTATGTTTTCAAAGTGGACGAAAAATAAACTCAAATATAATTTTAACATTGTGTCTTCTAGGAACCAACTATTTACAGTCTTTTTTGTCGGATATATTTTGTTGTTCTCGGAGTATCAAACTTTATTAAAACAAAAACTAATCTTCTGTGTCTTTCGGTATTCATACCTGAAGTTTACGATTTATTACAACGGTACTAAACTTTCATTGTTAAACTTTTTTTTTTTATTATTATTATTTTTATATTGACTATATAGGTATGTATGATTTTGCATAACTCTATATTTAGTATGGTAAGAAGATTTTTTAGCAAATATTTAATTATCAAACTAATAATTATTATCTTATAATTTTTATAATACAATAAATATTTAGTGATAAAGATATAATAACAACTTGATTGTTTGAAATGCATGTATGTTAAGCATTGGATTATAAATTTAATGTACTTATATGACTAAGTATTTAGATAAAGTGATAATTGTTATTTTCCTATTTTAAATAATAAGTGTATAATGATAATTATGTGTTTTAATTACATAAGTACTATATTCACAAATTATAATATTGGTTTAACGATCAAATACTTGATTTATAGATTTTATGGTACAATACTCAAACTCGAGATTTATTTATAGTTTAATACGATTAATTGTTGGGGGATTTAATATAAAGCTAAATTAATTCATCAAAACTGAAACTACCACTTAAATTGGTATTTTATAAATGATCACCAAAATTAAGTTGTTTCATAAAACTTAGTTTTTCTGCTCATTCTTTTAGTTGATACATTTTTCTTTCATGTCTATCAATAAATTTTCTAAGATTTTCTTTGGGTTTTGGTGGCAAGATTTCAAACCATTCTTCTTGCAATTGTCGATTTAATACCAGATAAGTATCATGTTTGTTATATTGTATTGCAGATTCCACTTTTCTCCGTAGCTCCTATAAATTTTTAGCATGAGTTGCTGTCTCCTGGTCGATGAAAAAGATCTAGTAGTTAACTTTTTCATGAATATATCTGTAGTGTTCTAATATCGAGTTTCCTTCCTCTTTTACCCCCTCCATTGATACAATTGCAATATAATAAGTATTGTTATTTCATTTTTAATGACTTGTAATAGTTTTTTCCGTTCCTGACTTTCAACGATAATAACTGGGAGTCAATCCATTGTCAACAAATTCAATAGTAGCAAGGATATGTAGAAGTTTGCGTGATTTTTAAATTCTATTTCATTATTATAGGAATTTTGTTAATTTATCTTAATTAATTTATCTTGATTTCTACATTGAAATGTACCTTGTACATACCCACGTCTCTTGCCTTGAAATAGCGATTCATCTATTTGAACAGTATAACCATGGCCACCCATTTTTTCTCTTTTTGAAAAAAAATTCACTGAAATATCCATACGGTCTACAGAAGTTAGGCCAATCAATGAATGTTGATTTACTTCTACTAGTTCAACTAACAGTATGACTAATTAGTGATTTGATATAAATTAAACCAAAACCAGACTACAGTTCCATTATTCCACAAAACGTAAGACGATTATTACACCTGCCTTTATGACCGGCGTATGGTGTATCTACGTAAAAAGAATATTATCTCTGATTATTGGTTGATACATTTGACTTTTTATTTTGTACAGCATAATGTTATAACTACATTTTTAGAACTAGCAGGTCGCTTATTGGTTCATTAATATTATAATA
Organism: Pentalonia nigronervosa; assembly: GCA_014851325.1. Classification (NCBI taxonomy): domain Eukaryota; kingdom Metazoa; phylum Arthropoda; class Insecta; order Hemiptera; family Aphididae; genus Pentalonia; species Pentalonia nigronervosa. The sequence continues at coordinate 133,406 of JACXSJ010000105.1, read as the reverse complement.
TTTACATAAATATAAAATTAATTTCTTTCGTGATTCCTTATACTATAAATTATTTAAATATTATTGTTAGATTTATCAAGTATAAGATAAGTATATAAACCTAGTTAAAATATTCAAATAAATCAAATGATGTGTGCAAAAATGTATAACATTAAATAATATTATTTTAGTCTGTAAACATAATATATTTTTTGTAAAGATTTATTTTAGATAGTCATAGTTTAAAATATTTATTAATAATTAATAAGGTATTTGAAAAATATAAACGAAATATGATATACTTTATTTTCTTCCATCTTAGATAGTATTATTATTCTCAAGTTCATGACAAAATATTAAATTCTTCAGAAAAACAATATTTTTTTATGTGATTCGATGTTGGTTAACATATTAAAATATACAATTTGTAATTGTTATGGTAAAACTTGAGTAAATGTAATTAATTTTCATCCCAAAGCCGACATTTTGATGAAATAAAAATAATTATTAACATATATTATTCAGGAACATAATTTATATTACTTACTATTATATTATAATTTTACACTTTTAGATATTTATATAATACAATATTTTGAATAAATGATACCTATATAGTATATACCTTAATAGGTAAATTGCATTAATATAATATTTAACATATATATTTTCACAAAACTTTATGTGTTTCAATTCTGTGACGAACTTGATGCCAAACGTTTATGACGAAATTCCAAATGAAATTAGTCATATTAGTAACTGTAGTTGATTTAGAAGTTGTTACATTACATTCATAACGCAGACCGAATCTGAAAACAATTTTAAATAAACGAATCGTCAAAAACTTTATACATGTTAAATATATTTAAATAAATTAAAAAAATATTATTTTTACTAAATTATTATTCTGTTGCACAAAAAAAAAAAAAAAAATGATTGCATTAAACATTGATCACCAAAATTTTAAGAATTCATTCATATTTATTATTTTTCTTCTTGTAAAGATTCTCATGATTTTCTATAATTTTATTTTATTTCATGGAAACATTATAAAACATAACAGTTCTCTGATTTAATTTATGATATTTTTAGTGTATACATCCTATAAGTTATTTTATAAAATGTTTATCAGAAAACTTTTTGTTTTGCAAATACACTAAAATAAATACATAAAACTTTCTAACTACCAATAATGTATAAATGTTTTTATATTTCTTATTTATTTATTTGAATGAAATTAAATTTATTAGCAAATGTTGAACTATACTATGGATAAACCTAGTTATAACGAAAATTTTATACATATTTAAAGTGTTGGTTAATTTTCTATCATTTTTAAAGGCTTAAATGAAGTAAAGAAAGAGCTGGGCATGGAAAAGGAACATAGTAAAAATGGTAAATTCTTTTTATTAGCTTTTTCAGCGGAAATACTGCTTTTTTCAGTTTTATTTGACCCAATCTATCAATTGGAAATCCCGTATAGTTAGTACTTTATACATTTAATTTTCCAAATAGTTTTTCTACGCATGAAGAAGAACTATCGACCATCAAGGAATTATTTTGAAGAAATATTACAAACATGGTTTTTATAAAGATTCACTTACACAATTCGATGATTTATTATTGCTTTTAAACATAATATCATGCATAGCATTATTATACGTTAATTAGATCAAAACAAAACGATTATCTATCGAATATTAAAAACCCGGTCTCTGCATGTATCCTGAACGGATTTTTTTAATTAAATATTTTTGTTGCTAATAAGATAAGGTTAGGTGTTTATACTTTGGATTATCATTTCACAAATAACTATGGATATTTCTTCAAAATTAAAACTTAAATTTGAACTAATTATAAAACCGATACGATTTGTTTGTATTCGATATATAGAAAATGGGTAATCTGTTTTATTTTTGAGGATTAGCCAAAATATTGTTGATAAATTCGGTATAAATCATCTAAATTGAAAAAAGCATAATATAATCATAAAATCTTTTTTTCCGATTTACAATAAGGGATTGAAAACAGTTTAACACATATAGCTCTATTTTTTAAGTTAATTTAAAATTTAAATGTTTTACTTATGTTTGGCATATGTCAATAATAATTAATTAGTTATATACATAGGTCTTGAACTTTAATTAAAATAATTTAATCAAAATTAAAAAGCTCAGCAAGTGGGTATACCACTATATTGTAGGTGTCAATTAGTAGGTCACTGTAATGGATATATTAAGTCTAAATTCAATGATATATAATCATTGTTTACGAAAAACGATTCTGAGCAAAAACAGTGAGTCAGCTTACATTACTAAGCATATTTTATGATGCTATTGATATTAAAATAATTAATTTTATTATTAATAAAACAGTAGGTTAAATTCATTTTTGCAGAGAAAAATACATTTGAAAATATCATTGAATGTATAAAATATAATAATATACTTCAAAAGTTTTAAGCACCCATTAAAAACATTTTTAAGTACAATAAAATAACTAACATTATTATTCTTCATTTAAATATCTAATTTTGTCCAAATTTAAACTTAAAATGTCTTTGATCTTAGCCGATAGGCCGAGAAACGATAAACTTAAAATGTCTATAAAAATCAACCATACAAATATATTTTTAAGATTTTTGGTTACAATATAAACAACTTATGAAAAATCTTGTTTTTAATTTTTAGATCTTAGATATAAAAACTGAATATTTTATAAATTTTTTACTACAAAATAATTTGTTCGATATTTTGATATATTTTGGTCAAAATTTGAACTTTAAATACTTAAAAAAAAATTATGCCTATGTAGTTATAATATTTTTTATCTATTATTATGACAACTTATGAAGAATCTTCTATTCAATTTTTAAACTTCTTTACTAAACAAATATGTTTTTATCGATATTTATAAAAAAAAAAAAACAAAAAGAATTGAAAATTTCTTATGCATATAAATATTTCAAAAAAATATTTTTTAAATATATGGTGTATAGAAAGTACAAATATAAACATTTAGTGAAAATTTTATGTATCTACAGTGATTATTTTTTGTTTTACACTGATAAACAAAATCAATTTTGTCATAAATTTGCTTTAGAAAATAATTACCGTTTTTCCTTAATTTTTTTTTTAAAATTTTTTACTGACGCGTTTAAAAATTATTGGAAATTTTTTACTTTATATCTTTTAAAGCAACAATTAGGTTTACATTCCTACCAGAATAGTTGCTAATGAAGGAATTCGTAACATTTTTAGTGTCCCAAAAAGCTTTGACAGAACAAAAAAAAACATACAGCATTTTAGAATTAACACATTCCTTCACTTCGCTCAGAATATAAAATTACTTCAATATAGTTGTTTCAAAATAAATATTATTCAAATTGTTACTTTAACTCATTTTCTTTAATGTAAATTATCAAATCTTAATATTAAATTTAATTTTTAAGATATGATGTGTTACAGTAAGTATTATATTATACATTTGAATGGAATAAAATTTAAATATTAGTTAGACTATGCACATTAAATATTGTGGTATCTAATTTTGGGTATGAAATATGTTTAAAATAATAAATTATAACTTTGAGTTGAATTTCAAGCTACGATAATCGACCAAAGATAATGTATTCCAGTCACCAACCGGATTTCCGCACTCTTCACCAACATATCCGGGACACAGATTTGCTGTTGTGTTGACCACTGGAATCCCCAGCGACAGATACACTTGTAGCGTCCCGGAAGATTTATACAAGTTTCAGACTTCTTATCACACAAATCAAAATGTTTACTACACTCGTTTACATCAATACACATACCATATCTAAAAAATATATATATATTTATTATCGATATAATTTTAACATACGTAACTAATACAAAGATTTTAAATATGTACATATATATTATAAAGGCATTTAAATTATATATTTCTATAAAAAAAATTAACCCATTTTAAGTACAAAAAATAGGTGGTTAGGTTTGGTAAAATATTCTGTAATGCTGTAAAATGTCTGTATATTCTTTGATCATAAAATAATTAATAACTACAATGACCGTGTGCGTTATCATTTAAACTTTTTATTGAATCCATTAATTATTTTTATTTCAAAATTAAGAAGATACGAAAAATTCCCAAAATCCCAAGTGGTTAACAATCTTGGGAACGAAACGTTCGATACGGATTAACTTATATACCATATATATATTTATGTAAAATATTCACCAGTCTTAAGTATATAACTATTCAACGTATAAAGTACAAAATAAATAAACCATGAAAAAAAATGTCTTTTAATTTATTTATTTATATTCACACACTGCATTGCTTACCTCGATTCCCATTCATATCCAGTATTGCAAGTGCATGACACATTCCATTCATTATATATGATAGATGGTAACCAGGTGTTATGATTCCGAATGAATTTGCACTGTTTATAAAAAATAGAAAATGTTTATTTTATAATATTACGAATAATAAACTTATCAAATAAAAATTATGGTTCTTGACTGTATATTTTTAAGAATAGCATGCCTATGTTCTTATATTCAAAAAATATAATTTTAGTGTATAAATGATTAATGCATTTGATATTTAATCAGTTAAAAATTCATCAGATAGGTATAGATACATTATTACAGTTTATTTGATTTTAATAACTTATAATAGGTCTATCGTAATTTATAATGCAAGTATAAAATCACATATTAACTTGCATATAAAATACAAAAATGAGAAAAACATTTACTTTATTATAATTGAAATGAAATACAATATTTTTTTTTTTGACATCGTTGTAATTACACTGTAGTGTTTTCTCTAGATTAAAATATTTATCGTTTTATCTTACCTAGATAAAAATAATTTGAAGTACCTATCTTTTTATCTATTTATTAAATAATTACAATGTAAAAAAAAGTTGGCAATATTAACGGTAAATGTATTTACAGTTTAATTTTTAACTTGTCAATTGACCATACTCACACCTGTAGTCTTTCATATTAAACATACATATAACGCATATTAAATAAAGTGAACTCACTCTATTTGCCACCATAGAATTTCGACATGGATTCACGTCTTGACATTCTGTCGGATGCGCAGCCTGTCGTAAAGGGCAGCATTGGTCAGGACAAAAACTATACAAGGCGCATTGATAAGGAACATTATTAATAGCTCGAAAATCATTTAACTTGTCAGCATTTTGACATTCTCCGATATCATCACAAGATTCGCTAAACCGTGACAGTAACGTGATGTTCTGGAAAATCAATTCAATTTAACACATACTCACGGAGAGTGTGTTCATAACTATATAAGAAGGTATTGTACTATAGGTACGTATATAATTTAATTATAAAATGTATAATATAATTGTGTGTTATTCTTAACAGTAAATTGTGTTCGTCGAATAATATAATTTTAAACGTGATAATAAGAAAATACGACAAAGGAAATCTTTCATACATTCTTAAATATAATACTCCTACTTGGTATTTGATTTAATTCACAAGAAAAGCATTTCATTTAAATACAGAGAAATAAGAACAGATTTTTTTAATAATAATGTGTTTTAACATTTTACCTAACTAACTATTCAAGTATTAGAAATACATATTATTCTAGCTTAACTTGTTCTAACTAAATTAGTTCAATTATTTTCTAGTGTAATATTATAAGTATAAATCTAAAAATAATTATTTTTACTGCAAATATAACTTTTATTTTTTGATGAATACGATAAGTCACAATTTTATTATTAAATAAGTTATTTTTACACAATTCACTAGAATTTATTTTTCATTTGACAAAAAAATGTGAGCATGTTATTTTTGTGTTTATAATTTCTGTAAAAAACCCTATATCAGATATCTTGTACATTAATAATTCAAGTTTTTTTAGTTACAAATTTACAATCAAGCATTTAATTACTCATACGTCGAATAAAAATATAAAA
>JACXSJ010000105.1:84512-127365 GCA_014851325.1 Pentalonia nigronervosa | reverse complement strand
TTTTGCATAATAATTCACGTTTACTTCTATTTTTTTTTTTTTTTTTTTTGAAAAATACTTATAATTGTTTCGCTTTTAAACACCTCTCCCCCTAACAAAAAAAAAAAAAAAATTTAAGGACCTACAAAGTAGAACCAATTGTTGGCCTGAAATCTTCCTTGATATTGGATATCAGTGCATCTTTTCTAGTATTATGAAATTTGGACAGGAAAAAGAGAGATGGTTTACTGAAGCAAAATTATCTTTTTTCTAAAAGTTAATGTGTAAACTGTGGCAATTTTTTAAACATCTACTAACATAATATATACTATATAATATATATACTGATATGACAACATATCGTATAAATATATATATATATATATATATCGTTTAATTATGTCGCACAGGTACAATTATTATTAATTAATATAATATAATATTGTATTTAGGTGCCTACAATATGCCATATCATTTGTGATACATAACATATACTTGTGACATAGCTACAATACGCCGAACGGTGGATTACCTGAAGATCGATAACGTTTGTATGCTATTTTCTGTAAGTTGTAACATGTAAGTATTATTATAGGCATGCGGTGTGCATAAACCAATAAAAGTATATTCAAATTTAGATGTAAAAATAAAAAAACAATTTTAAATTTATGAAAATATGAAATTAAATATTATTATTTAAATAATATTAAAAATAATTTTAATAGATTACGTCGATCGGATAACACACACAAATTTAAAATTTAAACAATAAATTGTTAAGATGTATAATTACTTTAATTTATTTAATATTTTGTCGTTTATTCTTAAAACATACTTTTTCAAAAACGCATATCTTGAAATTCGTCCATATTCATTATTTTGTCGCTGTTCGTTAATAAATTTGTATTTTACGTCATTGCTTTACTTCGTTGCTATATAACACTTTCTTCTGTACTTCTAATTTTTATATATATCTGAACTTGAACATTTTGTAGAGTATCTATAAACTTCTATAGTAATAAATGATGATGACAAAATATGCGTTGAATTTTAAATGGAAAGATTCGTATACATTATTTGTTACAACTTCTAATTTCGGTGTTCATAAAGAAGGAGAGAATATTTCTTGCATATAATTTTCTGTTAAAAAATCGTAAAATTGTACTAGTTTATCATTAAAGACATATCTGCCGACTAGCATCAAATCAAAAACAAATAAAACTTCGACTTCACCAGGCTCAAGGAATGGAAAACCAAAAATATAATTTAAAAATTTTCCTTTATCTGTGTCTCTCCTTCAATGTAAAGTTTAGATAGACAAACATGTTGTAATTTTCTAAACTGTACTTGGACATGATGAAAATTACACCTTTGAATAATATTGATTGGATATATATTGTAAATCACTTCGTGTATTCCAATTTCAAAATCAATTACGAACATATTTGGGTTAATTATAAAACCTTCGGTCAAACATGTATTACATAACTTTTTAAATAAATGTTCATAAGTCATTGTACGTTAAACGTTTATTAGGAAGCAATGAATATACTAGAAACGTATGCATACCATTTTGAAAAATTTATGAAGTTCAGTGAATTTGGTTTATGATTATGTATCAAAAATGATTTTTTTTTTTGTAGAGTCGTTTTTTTTTGTTTTTTAAGACTAATTTGGTCATTTATTTTTTATTTGAGCATTCCCACGTTTTACAACCATTTTTTTTTTTTTTTTATTTAAAATTATTTTATACTATTAATTGTTTATCATTCGTGCTAAACATTTTTGAAAATTCCATATTAAGTTAAATATTAAACGACACGGAATTTATTAATCTACTTTTTCTACTGACATCAAGTAAGTACAAAGTAGAATTATGATTATTACAAGTAAAGGATCCGATAATTAGTATGTTGCGTTACAAATATTTTTGGATTTACCTTACAAATTTGTACGCAACACATAATGTTATGTTATTAATTAAACGTTAAACATAAATATGAATACTTATCTCTAAATATATTATATATGTTATCGTATCAATATGTATATTATATAGTATATAGTAGATATATACTCGTAAAATAAATTACTGCATTTTTTATAATGTAATTTTGCCGCAATTTACAAACAGCTGAAAAAAAATGTTTAAGTATCACACACACACACACACACACACACACACACACACAATAATGATTAAACAATACATTCATCGTTTCGCTCAGAATTTCAAAGTTTATATTAATGAACTATTCATTTAAATATTATTTTAATAATATATAATTAATATTTTTCAATTTTGATATTTTTTAATTGTATACAATTTAAATATATAATATTGAATGGATATTAAAATCATATTTTTAGAGATTAGAACATAAATAGTTAATTAATTCATAAAAAATGTTAAGAAATTAAAAATACTCATGGTATTTATTATTATATAGTTAATGTATAATAACTATAAATACAAATTACTTATTTATTATATCACATTTATGAATATACCTATAAATAATATATAAGAAAATAAAACCAAATGTATTTCCTTTAAAAATTAAAAATAATAAAAATATAAAAATGCATTTTTTTTTTATTAAAAATACCGGTTTAATTATTTTACTGTTTGAATTATTAATTACACCAATACAAATATATAACAAAATAAACTATAATTTAATAAATAATATAGTATACATATTATAAGTACCTTTTTAAGATGATTTCGTTGGTATTTCGTTAATTCTTTTAAACAATTGTACAATCCATAGGACTATTATCTTACGTAAATTAAGTTTATCAACAGATATAACTTACTATTCTATACTAACTTTAATATACTTATAATTTAAATAATTGATTTTGTTTCTTTAGTAAGAATGTGATAAAACATTTCAATATTATTAACAATGCCTACATATTAATAACCTAACATATTGCGTCGTCATACATATATACATCCACACGTAAACACATACATACATACAAACATATATTTTTAAATAAATTTTAATTTCAAATTTTTGATAAATTATAAAAGTTTGTAAAAACAAGTTAACAGACTAGAATTTAAGATATTTCACTAAGTTCAATAAGTAATTTATATAATTAGTTTTCTGTAACAAAATATATTATCTACCGTACAAAAAAATTAACTTAACTAATATCAAAATATTAATAACAATAACAAACACATATTAATGTATATTACTATTAGTATTATTAAAGACTACAAATTATTAGGGTAAACACCACAATAATGGTTGTAAACTCTGAGTATAAACGAGGTTAATTAACAATGAAGTTTTCCGTAGCATGTATATCATTAGTTTATGTATTAGTAAATTAATTCTATATTCATGTTATTAAACGTTTAAATAATAATATAAAAATGGAATTTAATAAATTAAAAATGTACATTAAATAGAATGAATATTTCAACAGTAAAAGTTTATTTTTTCTTTCAAATATTGTGTTTACAAAAAAAAAAAAAAATACTTTTATATGATTTTAAGTAGAGACATACCTAGCACAAAACAACTATTTTGAAAAATAAAAATATTATATTATTCATTTAAAATGTTATTTAATTGTTATTTTTTTTTTTTTTTTTTGATTTTAAAGTTTTTTTTTAATGGCAACTTAAATATTTAATTTTACTTACTAAAACAGAACACATATCTAAAATATTGATGTAAAAATATTGCGTAATGTATAAATAGGTTTTTAAATTCTAATTGCACATAGTATTCCATCACTGCAATAATGTTTAAAAGTTAATTCATAGGTTCATATACACAACAATACTATACAATACAATAATAAAAAACATTTAAAATATTTTGTATCATTAAGACATTTTTAATTGGTTTTGTAACTATATAATTTTAACCAAAACATTACTTTTGCTCATATTATGCTAATTTATCAAAAATTATATGTTTTACAACTTCTTAAAAATCTTAATAAAAAATATGTGTGTATAAATATATAATGTTTTTTTTGTATTTAATAAAATGAATACATAATCAAATAAATTGTGACTATTTTTCTAACTGATTGAAGTACGATTGAGATATAAAATATTTTATTACATAACCAATGTAATAATTTAACCAACATTTTTCAGTCATTATAAAAAATAACCTCGTTTCTATTCGGCATACAGCCAATTTTTGATTTCCTAAGAATTTTGGCAATCTAACTTAAAGAAGGAAAAACTACCCACACACAAACACACTTACTATACGTATATAATATTATTTGCAATACACGAAAACCATTCACCTGCATTGTATACCAGCACATGAAATAACTTGCTGTGACCCTCCATCGGAATCTATCCAACGGGCCACGAAAAGGTTCGGGCTTGGTCCAATCTAATGTTTTTAACCGCAAACACTCGTCATTAACCATACGGATATAACCGCCATGCTTTTCCACCGTCCAGTTCATTTGATGCATAATATAATCCGTGGACGATGTTCTCTACATTGTATACAGATAGAAAATTTTAAAAATGTTGATGTTTATTAACCTTTAATAGATCGCGCAGGTTCAGAGTACCAATTACGTCAAGTGGGGTAAACATTATCCTCGATTAAACATAATATACTTTTCTTTAATATTTATTCATTTTTAATTTGATATGTATTTTTTAAATAAATATAAATATGTAAATAAAAATATATATTAACATTTTAAATTAATTTTTTTTTACCTCATAACTTATGAGCAATAACACATAAATAGAAGCTAGATAAAAAATCCCATCATTATTACACCAGCCAAAATCATACTAAAATTAGTGGGGTAATAATTTACCCTACGCAATCTACTGAAGGTTAATCGAAATTTTACACAATTAGTCTGAATAATTAAACTTTATGTATATTAAAATAGTTCACGGTAATAGGCTCAAAGATATGAAGAATATGATGATTTTAATGTTAAAGTAATTATTTAGCATTTTATAATTACTAAAAATGTTCTAAACATTATAAATATTTAAATTTATATTTAATATTTTAATTTAAAAACATAATTAAGAATTATTATTGATAGTGCAAGAAGTTTAATAACTCAGAAACTGATCATTGAAATTACGAGATAAATGCATCAAAATTTTCAAAAACACTACCCCTTTAAAAATTGTAATAAAAATGTTTTAATTTTCAAAAAAAAAAAAAAAATAGCCAAAAGTTTTATGTTTTAAAACTTAATACAAAATATTATATCATCATAAGGGTTATGATATTTATAACAATATGGAATAATTTTTGGTTTTAGAATTGGTATGTATGAAATCGACCATTGATTTGATTATTAAAAATATCTTATTTTATATTTTTTGAGAGGTTTTGAGATAAAAAAAAAAAAAAAATAATAATAATAATAAAATATTAATTAATCGACTACTATTTTATCAATTTTTTTATTTCAGTGAATTTAATTTAAAACATACGTATTTGACAAGTATAAGAGGTGATAACTCAATGTTATTTTGTAGGAATTCTTTAAAAAAGTCAGGAAAATTTCCATAGGATTTTTCATGATTTTTCGTGATGGAGAGTGAACACAATTTGGAGAGAAAAATATTTGTGAACTGATTTCAATGGTTTCTTTGTGATTTGCTCATTTGATGGTAGAGGCTGAGATTAATTTGGAGAAAGAAATATTTGTGGAGTGGTATCGTTAGTATTTTTTATGATTTATATGTTTTTGTGATTGCAGTCGGTTTCTATACATTTTTGTACATGTGCTCATCAGAAATTTGTTACGACTCGGTGTTCTTGGTGAACGAAAGTTAATTTTTTCTTCTAAAGAATAGGATTTATTATTTTATTTTAGAGGTGGAACTTTAGGATTTTTATTCCATGGCATAAGTGACTCAACAATATATGTGTCTGCTATATCAATTAATTTAATTAATAATATATGAATATAAACAAATATCAATTAGATATTACGAGCTAATGAGGTAATCGATATGTAGTTCATGTAAGAAGCACGCTTACATTTTTCAATGTTAGTTTTGTGGAATAAAAATAAAAATATAACAATTGGTAATTGTAAAATTCCTATATAGTATCCGGGGAAAATTTTACCACGTATAAATGATTTAATTCAGAAAAGTAAATTCATTATTTTTTTTTTATACTGTATAAATAAAAAAACAGTGTATTTAACCGTTCGGAAATGCAGAAAACTATAAGGAGCATAGTATCACATGGGAATCATCACACTATCGAGGACTTAAATGTTTTTAAAACGGTACCAAAAAATTTGCATCACATCTTGAACTAGGACTACTAACTTTCCAATTAATCAATGCACTATATAATAATATATATTTAAAATATTAAAAACCGCACTAGTTAGTAAGAGTCAAGTGTATGTCATAATTGAGTAGGCAAGTGATACTACTGTAAGGGATGTGTTAAATTTAAATTGAATGATAAACTATTGGGTACGAAAACAATTTTGAACGAATATGCTTTAATAACTAAAATTGTTTGAGGAAAAATAATTATTTTTCGTTAAATAACTAACTTTGTAAAGTTTTGATATTTTTAAACTTTGAACTTTGATGTAAAAAATAATTTTAAGAGAATAAAATACGTACAGAATATTAATATGATATTTTAGTGAAAATATCGTTCAAAAAATGAGTTTAAAAATATTATTTAAAGAGAAAACAATACAAAACCCAGTTATAATTTCTACATACGAAACATATTTTTCAATATAGGTTAATTTTATTGCGATTGTTTAAACATTTTGCTAATTTAAGTTTTAATACAAAAATACATTTGATGATTTTAAAAATAAATAATCTTTTAATATTTTAAAAATATATCTAAAAATGACAGAAAACGAGTGACTTTTATTTTATTCAATAAGTAATAACGCCCTATTATAAACAGCATAATTATACAAGTAAATCGTAATTACCTGTAAATGTGTTTCAACCACGACATCTTGCAAGTACTTCAAACAAATTAGAAAGTCTTGTGAACACTTTTCGTATACTTCCCAATGAAATGTTATTAGAGGAGGCACGGGAAACCGAGCATGAAAATATAAACTATTTTCGTCATTTTTCGTGTAAAACCTTGTTAAAATATAAAAACAGTTACCATCGTCTGTTATATAAAGTATTAATTTGTTTTAATCGGTACTATTAAACTAATAACAGATTGTGTAAAAATACAAGTTAATAAGATTCAAAGTTGGTAATGAATTTGATCAAAAACTATTTTGTATTTTAATAATTTGAAATGTTTTATTATATTAATATTTTATATTTTTTTTGCAAGTATTGCCCGTATCAAACTAAATTATTTTCAGCTATTGTATGTTACTGTGTTTACAGTGTATTTCATGGACTACCGCGATATCAATCAGAAGAAATTTTTAAAAGTTTCTATCTACATATACATACATATTCGCTTGCTGCAATCTGCACACAGTAATCAGATTTAAGCCATAACATGGAGCACATAAAAATGAAAAATTATTCCGAGGTGACAACATATTATAATACATATAATGGAATATATTTAACCAAGCGAGTTGCGTATTTATTTATGATATCCGGTAATAATATTATGCGAATCTACAATGTTTTTTTTTTTTTTAATAAAATATTATGGCTGGTTGGCTTTAACACTAAAAATAACCATACTTTGTTAAAATATTTCTGCCGTATAGCATTATGTTACGAATAAAACATTTATGTGGCCTATATAGCTGCATAGGTACATTTTCATGAATCTTAATTTTTTTTTTTAATTTTTACGCAACTACAAAATATTAGTTAGACAAAAAAATAATGATAGTTTTTATGATATTAAGAACTGCAATATTGCTTATAACACGCGATTACCTATAGTTTTTATTGCCATCATTATCGTTATTTTTATTATTTTATTAAAAAAAAAAATCACAATCTCTTAAGGTACACAAATAATACAATGAGTAAGTGAGTTTACGTTTTTTTACCGCTGTTATGACTATAATAGTTTGTTATTGTGATTTAATCTGCCAGCCTTCGTTAAAAAAAAAAATATATATATATATATATATATTTATTCAAAGTAGAAAACTTTCAATATTCACCAACGAAATGTTTGAATTTACTCGAATATTATAAATTGTATATACACGCAGCAAGAGTCACAAGCTCGTACCTAACGGCGGAATCGGATAATAATATTTGTAATAGGAAATCGTAAATTCTCGGAGAACAAACCTGCCTATACCATAACCGTGCTGCGAAATATTGTAATTTAACCAAAAGCGGAATCCAAACGTTCCTACTGCTCACGTATGGACACTATTTCCTTTCGCTGCCGTGTACCCGGATATCGTATCCCATAATTCGCCGTTGTCCCGGACGTTCCTACCCCAGACAATTAAACTTATTTAAATAGGAAATGTAAACACACCGGTCTGTATGTTATTACCATTTTGACCTGTGCCGCTGATACACCACATACCAGACCGTATTGTAATGTTATAATAATAATAATAATATTGTTAATGCTGTTACCTTCTTAATTCGCCTTGCTTAAAAGATTATTGTCATGTGAGCGGTAAATATTAAAATCGTTACACAGACATTAAATACTTTAAAACGAACTAACAGAACATGTTTGCGATAAAATGTTTGTTTTTTAAACACGTTATTTCACTATGCATTGTCCTAATTTTAAAATACAAACAAATAATACCATTGACGAAAACGAATTTGAGAAGGAGGATAAAAGTTAATACTGCGATAACTGCTGTATCATATACTGCTAGATACGAGTAAAAAGTAAATTACGAATCGTTGTCAATATCCACTGAAATCATCTATGCTCTTACTTCTCATACTACTTATAATTTGATTACTAAAAATATATAAGTACATTATTTTTCAGAGTATCTGTAGCTCATCTTATTGTTAAACTAGTTTAAATGAATGAACTGCACTAATATTAATACGATTAAAATATCATTAATTAATTATTTGAAGAAATTTATTTTATGCTCGGTATACTTATTTCAAGTCCTAACACCCCTTGTTTATGGTTACCGAGATGCTCAATATTATATTAGTGATTATATTTAATGCAATAACAAAAACATTTTACTTTTGATCGCATTTTGATAAGTCATCGTCGGGAGAAGAGAAGGTCCTATTAAACATATGTACAAAAGTATCCTCCTTCCCCTCGATATTCACTTTCCCATCAAAAAGTTCCTAACTTATAATACGAGTATACAAATATAACAGATACATTTTTGAAAATATACTATTGAAATACTAATATTAATAGTACGAAAAGGATTTTTTTTTGTGGTTAGCAATATTTATATTGCTTTATCCTGTTTGATAATTACCATTTTTAAGCTTATCAAATTTAGTTATATATTATGTATCTTTATATTTATTTTAAATAATCGTGCGTTTGTTAGTACTCAATTATTTTGGAAACCACAAAATCTATTAAAGCCATATTCACATATTACGTAAGTTCAATTGGTACTCTCATTAGATTTTACTTGGGTTGAGTGCGGCCAAAACAAAATACATTTTTACGGGCTTTACAATGTTTGACGGGTCAGCTATAGTTGATATATATTACAAATTTACATCGAGGAATTATACAAGACCATGGGGTTGTTAACCGTTGTAGATTTTAACTTGGTTATTCGTAATTTTAATGTAACCATATTCTATAGGTATTAAATTTAATATTTACGAACCATTTCTGTTCGCGTTCATAAATTGATATGGTTTTAATATTTTATTATAACACTTTGTGAATATTAAAAGATTAAATATTGGAATATTTTTATGTTGTCAATTACAATAAATAATATATCGGAGATATATTGTTATTATGATATAACATCGATTTTTTTTTATTATACAATATTTAGCCGTATTCTATTTTTTTATTACCATAAGACGTATTTTTTTTCTTTCTCACCTTCGATCGAAGTCGTTAAACTTATGTAGCCTTAAATAAAATGCTACGTCCAGTATTGCTTCGTCAGCCCAGCTTTCTTCGACACCTACCTCCGCAATATTTTCTATGCCGTCCGAATAAAATATGTTATCGTCGACGAATTCTCCCCCTGAGAAGAGCGTTAGAACTACAACAAACGTGACTAACATGATAACACAACGTACACTAAATAATACACTACAATATTTTATTATATTGACGTAATAATATTAATACGTATCGTCAAATGGTATTTTTACAATGTATAAATGACGAATTGTCATGACGATGTCACGCATACTGATTATAAGATATTATATTGTCCAATACTATATAATATTAATATTATTATTTGTTTATCAACATCAAACGGCAATTTTATGTAGTACAGCAAGTATGGTTGTTATGTGTGTGTTAGTAACTAACTACAATAAGCTAGCACACGTATATAAATAGTTATTAAATAAGATAACTTAAAATATTAACAACAGTTCAAAAATATACATATATAGTTAACAGATAATTAGATAACACTATATTATAACATTATGAGTTCAAAATTACAAAATAATTAGTTTAAATTAATGCACAGGCGAATGGTTTAAGTTTGAGTTTAATATGCGTTGATGTGTGGGCCGAGCTCACCCATTTCCAAAGTCGACGATCTCGATAAATAATAAACGGTCTGGAGTCAGAGCGAGAAGACAAAAACCAGCCGCACAATGAGAAATACAAATAATTTTATTCAATATACCATCTGTTTTGTGGTTATAATATTGTTTTTAATCTGTATAAAATGTTAATTTTTAATGTTATACTTTTCAAATTCATCTGCAAGGTAGATATATTTTGTCAGAATATCCATAATTAGAATGTGAGATTCTCGATGTTTTCGGCGTCTGCTTGGTAATGGCACAAAGATTGTTCAAAGACAATAAATGACACGAAAATTCATTATTTTGCACCATAGATCCTTAAAATCCTGTACTTTCGGACTTTTCGTGCACGGGATATATTCAATAATATCGCAAGTTATCTCTCAGCGCCGATACTTATGGGCATCGCGCATTTCGTTTTCGTACATTCCGAAGAATTTCGGACGATGGACCGTTGGTCGGCGAGGGGCGGCTGCGGGGGGGGGGGGCATCGATTACTACTATCTCATCGGCGCGCGGGCGTGATATAATAAAAATCCGTTTACACGCGCTATCGGCCGCCGAGGATTACCATAAAATAAACCTAAGTGTGCAATAAAAGCTATATCGGTCGTGCCGCAGTGTTGGAGGTTATTCGTTAGCGCGCGTATATATATATATATATATATTACAGTCGTGCACGTGTATTGTACGTGTGCCCGCGATGGTGTGCATAGGAGGCGCCCAAGAGATTATCCATTAGAGCCGCTGTGCATCGCGACTATCGTGCCTCGTGCGTGTGTGTTGTACGTCCTTATGGCGCGCAAACTACCGGGGGCCCGGCTATTTGACACCGTGCCAACTAACCTGTATAAATAACGCGTGAGATTCGTGTCCCGCGGTGTGTACACTGCAGCCGCCAGAACGCCGGTTGGCGGCGGGGGGGGGGGGGGGGGGCGAGTGATAATGGCCGTCTCCAGAAAGAGGCTGCCGCTGGATGTATAACCGCGCGTCTCCCCCGGAGACGGAGGAGAACGGACGCTGCTGCCGCTGCGGGAACGGTTTTTATCATCCCCCGACGACGTAGTCTTTGTCGTCATTGTCGCCGTCGTTGACCTAAATCTACATGCGGCCCGAACCCTATAACAACTGGATGCGTGACGTTAAATTGTTTTTACGCTGCTGGCGAGAAAAATCCGATGCCCGTATAGTCGTAATAGCTATCGATTATATCGCTGTAGTTATATTTCTTCCGGCCCGCGTCCGTTTTTGTTTCTTTTTGAACTTGATTTAACTAGTCGTAAAGTGCATAGGCACACGACAGGTGTATAAGCGACGATAATTTTTGAACGGACCTGCTTAAAAGCCGACGTGGTATATGGTTCTGAATAATATAATAGCGCCATCACGATTGGCGAATACGAATCAGTTTTTGAATATAAATAATACATCATTTTATTATGATCTTACATTATTTGTGAACTATGACAGCAATCGATATGCGTAATTAATAAGCCCGCATTCATTAATTTTACTATATTCAAATACGTCATACGAATAGTTAATAATGTAAATTATTCGTGTAAATATAATTTTTTTTTTTTATTACTTTTTAACATAATAATAATAACCGCCACAACGATTTTCACTAAAAAAGACGTTATAATAATATTATCAGAAATATACATTTTTAGTAATTGTACTTGAAAGAAGCGACCAACTTTAATAGTTTAAGTATGAATTATTACTTGAAAACATATAATAATGTTACATTTAATATTTATGTCCAAGTGGAATAAAAAAAAGACGAATAGTTTAACTAGAACGAATTTTTTTTAACAACTTCCAGAGAAAAACTTTAACTAGATTTGCATATCTTACGAAAATAATCTGCTCAGAACCGTTTTAAAAAATGCGATGATTAATAATTTAAAAAAAAATGGTTCGCTTATACCCGGTTAAAGTTCTCCACAGACCATTCAATTCAAATGAGGCTGATTCCTGGCCAAACACATAATCATTCCAATTTCAGCATCAAATAACCCCCTCATTTTCAAGCTTTGATGTTTTTGGCGGAATCGTTATGCTCGTCGAATATTTGATAAGTTTGTTTTTCGAACGTATATTTAGAAAAAAAAAATCAACCGATAAGGGTTTACAAGCATATGAAAGGCACATTTCCAGTCACTGATAAAATTAAATTCGTTTTATTCCGAAACCATGGTCTCTAAAACTATGTTCAAACTCCGACAATAATTACAGGGGTTCATTCGCTATTTCCATAATCCGTTTATGAGTACACCTATGTGAACCTTTTTTGGTTAACGTTATTTTCATTTCAAGGACCACTCCTTAGTGTATACGACCAAGTGCAATAAAACTTTTATTGCGGTTTGGTCGGTGGAACTCGGTTGCTTACAGGGGAATCGTAAAATTGACTTCTAATAAACGTTGTAATAGTTGAGATATCAAAGTCAGCTAAAGAAACTGTTATTTAAATGTTAAAATCTATTCACCGACTATCTTCATGTAAAAAACTAGAAATAATGCGATGTACTTGATGATGTCGATGGTGCATGTACATCACGATTGAGAAAATTTTAAATTGAACAATATATAGGTGTGGGTGTATTCATGAGTGAATGGCTTTGCATAGGTTGATTTGTTGGTAGTTGATTTCGTATGTGGTGAAGGAGTTGCATTGTTTGCATCCGAAAAGTGAATTTTTGATCCATATCTAATAACCTAACGAATGGAAGTAATGAATAAAAAAATACCATGTCCTCATCGTGTACAATTGGTTTCTCTGCCGGTCTGTGACTTTCCATAAAATTTATTAATGCACGTTCCACATCTGGTTTTTTACGCTTATTCACAACTTTTTCATCAGATATAATTACCGAATCACCATCATCATTAATTGTACCAAGCTCGCTTTCGTCAACAACATCAGTTTCTTCACCACCTGCAGTGGGTGCATTATCAAAACTAAAATCAGTATTTCTCAGAACTTTTGTCCATCCCAAAAATCATAACTTCTCTCCATATATGTATTGTTTGATTTTTTTTCTAGATTTTAAGTTTTCTCCAATGTTTTTCAAATTTCTTGTATAGTTATCCCGGATCGTCCTCCATTATGCGCTTATATCTTGCACTAAATAAAATTTTCAAATCATAGTACGTGAATTAGGAAGAAATTATTTATTTGTACAGAAAAATTATTTTGTACATTTTTATAATTTAATTTGAATATTTACTATTAGAGACCGGGTCTAAATTAACCTAACCTTGGATGACTTATCTAGTACTGAATTTATAGAACAAAATGTATTTTGCATATTAAAGCATATTATGGAGATTTTATAGCATTCAGTCTATATTTCATATATTTAAGAATATATTATTATTATTATTTGAAAAAACTTGAAACTTTTAAAATATATTATTTTGTTTTATAGTTTTCTACACACAATGACATTTTTAAATGCAATTTTTTTGAAAAAAATTTATTTAATTTTCATAATTAGTGAAGTTTTTATAATAAAATATATTACTTTAATAACAAAAATATACTTAACAATATTATAGGTTGTATCTTAGGCTATATTCACCCAGAAGATCAATATACCCCACTTGTCTGGTTTTTTTTTTTTTATTTGACTTGCCGTTTCAATAATTATAAATCATTATTATTTCAAGTATTATTATTATTTCTGGCTTCGGGTTGTAGTTTAAGACAACTGCACTACAATTTTAGAATTGAGAAATGTACTGCTATATAGTGATATATATATATTAAAAGAAGTGTGCAAAAGTATTTGGAACACATTAAAAGAAAAATGAATTCCTGTGCCTCATAAAAAATAAATAAATTACTATTGCTGATGAATTTAAAACCTGAGCAAATTTCCCCAATTGTATTTGAGCTGTTAACGGGAAACACATTCGTATCATAAAACCAAAACGAAATGGATCTCTATATATGAATTATAAACATGTTTTTTCTGTCGGACTTCTAGCTATTGCTGATGTAAACTATAAATTTGTTTATGTAGACATAAGTTTTTATGGAAAGGATTCAAATTTTACAATTTTTAGAAATTCGTCACTTTAAGAAAAATTAGAAAGGAATTATCTCACATTCTCTCACCTATACAAGGTAACACAATTCCCGGAATAGATATTCCGTTACCTTATGATTTTGTAGATGACGAAACATTTGGATTAGATACATATTTACTTTGACCGTATTCTGGTATTCATTAGCCTGTAAAAAAAAAGGGTTTCAATTATCGTCTCACATGTATCAGACGATACGTGGAATGTACGTTTAGGATACTATCTAATAAATGGTGTATATTTCATAGACCCATCGATGTTAAAGTTTATTTTGCAGTGGATATAATTAAATGTTTTGCGTCTTACATAACTTTGTATGCGACCTAAATGATTTTAAATTTGATGATACTCTTATAATTAATGACCTAGAAGAATTCAACGATAATGTAAATTTAACTACAAATAGAAGTCAAAATCGATTTTGTGATGCATTATCCAACTATTTTATGAGCGATGGAGGGCAGTTACCTTGGCAGCTAAATAAAACATAAAACCTAATATTAATTTAAATGTTGTACCTACCCATGAGCTATTATTTTAACAATAATCTTATAATATATACTCAATACTCATATTATAACAGTATATTTAAATAAAATATAATATTTACATGCATATTTTTTTTCAAATTTTTGTCATTATATAATTATACAATATTTAAGTTCTTGAGAAATATTTGAGAATTTAATTTAAGTATTACTAGATATATTTTATACTATGTTTACAGGTGTGGGCTAGAATAATCTTTGTTCACTTACAAATACGTGTTAACTTGCTACCTGTTTACGTTTTTTTAACACATTTTAAATATTTCATTAAAACAAAACTTAATATTGTAATATGATATAGATTATAATTTTTTAAATTTATCCCAAAATTGTGTAGTATCCCGTGCTCTTTTTTTTACTATGGTAGTAGTTCGCGCCTGCATGTTTATAGTTATGCATAAATAAGCGTTTCTAAAAAAAAATTATAATTACTTACGAATTAATTGTTGTTACGATTCAGTTTCATTTTTAAAATTTAATAGTATAAACAGAATAATTTCAACTCATGCTCAATTTTTTTTCCTTATATTCTTCGTTTGAAGTATCCTACAAAAATGGTCATTTTCGAATTTCATTAATTAATATTTTATTGTCAATATTTACCATTTTGACTTAAATTTTTTTTTTAAATTAAACTTTCACACTCAAATTAAATGTAGGAATGTTCATTATATTGTACTCTACGTGGCCAATCAGACTCAAAACAATACATTTCTACAACGTACGTTGTAGCAAAAATACACTGAAAATAAAACGGACGTCTGTTCGTACGAACGTCGCTGTATGACCGTAATCATAATATCAACATAAAGCTACGACGGATGTAAAAATCTACATGTGTTCTGACATACTTCATATGTTCGTGTGGCCCCAGCCTAAAATGTCACCTACAGATCAGGATTTGGATGACTGTTTTCTCGCTTGGAAACAAATTTATATTTCCAAAAAAATCTACGTCAATCATCATCGTGATGTACATAAATCAAGAATACATATATACATTTTTTTCACAAATATAGGCTTAGCAAAGTTATTACAAAAAAAAAAAAAAAAAATAATAAAATAATAATAATAGCAATAATATATTTTACAAACTCCCTTAACTATTCTATATAATGAACCTCTTTAATGTTAATAAATATATGTAATCATTACAGATTAATGACCAAAAATGTTGAAGCCTTATAAACCCAATAAAAAAAAAACTCATATATTTTGAAGACCTATATCGACTGATGAAAATTTTTTATGACGTATTGAATATTTATACTTGCATACTTTCAACTTAAAACTTTAGATTTCGTGGTAGCATTAAGTAATATTTGTAAATTGTAAATCCCAAATATCAGTCCATTAAAAAAAAAAATATTAGTATACAGAATTCAAAAGTAAACATATATTAATGTCTCTTACTTTTTTATAACCACTAATTGCCCATTTTTGTAAATATACCTATGCAGCTAATTGAATGACGTTAATTAAGTGACCTATTGAAAATAAAAAATAAAGCAAATAATCATTTTATATTTTATTAGATTATAATATAGCTTCCTATTCAATCGAATAATATCGTGCAGAAAAATACATTTTATTCTTTCTACACAACATAATGTTATCTTGATGCCTTGCCTAATAGTTTGTATTTAAGTTGTAGGCATATTTTGAAATTTTAATATTTCCATATTATTATTCTACGTGTATATCGGTAATAATATTATGATAATACTCTGTAATGCAAAATATTTCAAGTATTGGCCATCAAAACATATTATGGTCAAATTTAATAATGCGTAATTTATTTTAACTAAACCAATAACCGTATTATAGAAAACCAAAAACAAAATCATAGATTTTACACAGTAATTTTTCTTTTAATAATTATTTAGGTACAGAAGACCTGCATCAACTTCTATTTTCATAAATATCGTGGCTTAAGATATTTCTAACTTATGTCATTACATATAGATGTACCAGTAAGCTGAACATGCACTTTAATTATCAATCAAATACGTCTTGTATCATGAATGACACGTAGATATATACAAATTCCACGTCTCACGAAAATTTAATTTGCACGTTTCGTTGTTGTTTTAATGTTTTTGTTATGATGAACGCCTAATTTCATTATAATAAATCTTGATGCAGTCTGATAATAATATTTACACTTTTCACTTCTATTTTATATCATAAATAATAGACTTCTGTGTACTAAATAATTCAAGAAATAATATCAATAGTATACTACTTATACATTTTATATAAACATGGAAAATGGTAATACGATTCTAAATAAATTATAAAATCTATATTGCTCAGTAAATTTTAATGACTACTCATTAGATATTTTATAATGTAGATATAAAACCACAAAACAAAATTATGAATAAAAGATGTTTAGAGCTTACAGATTAATAAATTATCACAAGCGGGAAAAATAAGTGGATGGAGAATATTGTCTAAAGGAAATTTCGAACGGGGATGTGACTTGCAGCTTGCTACCAACACAACTCTAATAAAATTCTTCTTATTTATGTTTTTAAATATTTTTGTAGTGGAAAAAATATTAAAAAGTGATACGAAGTCTTAAATGCAGAAGTCCATATTAGTCACTAAGTCCAAACCTAAATATTTGTTACAAAAGTATTCAAACGGTAATAAAAAAACTTTATGTCCACAAATTGGTGCAATTATATCTTATGTCCTCATTGGTAGTAGACATAATAATTTAAAATGTATGTTTGTGAGTTTAATATTGATAATTTTAAAAATTTAACTTGACTGCATATTTTTTTTTCGAACCAAGAAAACATTACCAATAAATGTTATTAATTTTATTGTTGATTATAAATAGTATTAAATAATAATATAAAAGTCGGTTATATAAAGTTAAGAATTACAATACAATATTATAATATATTACAATATTTTCAATTTCTTTGGGTTTAGTATATTGTCTCAACCAGTGAGTTTGCTATTTTATTTGGATTAGGTTTTTAATTTGGGTATTGCCGTCCAAATATGATGAGATATTTAGAAGCCGTACGTTGTTATTTTGGTGTGCAGCTTATTTTGTTACTTTTGCTCTGTAATTTCGTTACTTTTTTATATTTGTGGTACCCATGTGGAGATAATACGAAATAATAATAGTATTTGTACACCTGCGTTTTAACTCAATAATTTTTTCTTGTAAGAATTTTACAATGTCTGATGGGCTTATTGTGTTATCTATGCTACTTAGTACGCTCAATGAGTCGATGAGTATTATGTTGTTCATACAAATGTATTAATAGTACTTATGTATGTTTTCTAGTGTTTCCTTTTAATGAAATCTAATAAGTCTATTGTTTTGAGTTTAATTATTGCTTTATCTGAATATAATATGGAGTATTCATCAGTAGTCTTTATTATGACTACATATTATCACAAATAGTAATTAATATAATAGTTTTAACTATAAAATATCAATAAACAAAATTTAATATTACAATTGTATAAAATACGCATCTAATATGCATTGTGTTTCCGATTTGTTTACCACAAAAAAATATTTTATAAATACCTACCTATGTAAAATAAACAAGACCTTGATGTAGTGCTGAAATGGGGTCGCGCTTGGAATTTAAAAATAGGTTTTGGAAAATCGTAAAAGCTCATCTTGAAACTTTTGTCACCGGTTTAACCTTATTCCCTTTTGAATAAATAACGAAATCGTGACCAGTACCTACATGCGTACTTCATATGTATATTCACAACTTTATTCACATCACACCCGCAGCACACACACAGCTGCAATGTTATCATAATTCTCATGTCTGTTTGTTTTTTAGGAATTTTTATTTTTATCATGCATAATCTTTCGATCCTATACCTGGGATATATTAAACCAACTGGAAATACCGTACGCATCAATTTAAGGCTTATGATTTAACGGGTTATGTGGCACACATTTAATGTAATATAAAACACGAGTGTAATAATATTATTATATTATTTATGAGATATTTAAACACAATAACGATTTTATGTGCATGTGTTTATAGTTTTCGATCAAACAACTGCTACTACACTACATATTAGTAATTAAATAACAATAATTATTTTAAATACGAGAACAACGATATTTTCTTCTAGTCTTATTAAACGTATTAGAAATCTGATTTGAAAAACGTTCTTAAACCCTCACTCAAAAAAGTATATAACTTGTTAACATTTTTTGTTCGACTTTGATATGTTTTTTATTATTTAGATATTGTTTCTTTTAAA
Organism: Pentalonia nigronervosa; assembly: GCA_014851325.1. Taxonomy (NCBI): domain Eukaryota; kingdom Metazoa; phylum Arthropoda; class Insecta; order Hemiptera; family Aphididae; genus Pentalonia; species Pentalonia nigronervosa. The sequence continues at coordinate 107,817 of JACXSJ010000105.1, read as the reverse complement.
CAAATATAGAGACGACTACTTGTTATTGTAGACGAGTAGTAAGTACGAAGACCACCACGATAAGACATTTTAAATACAGAGTGATTTATTTTGTATGAACGAACAGTTAAAATTATAAATTTAATGAAGAATTTCATATTTTTATTATAATAGTTTTTGTTTTTTTTTTATATAAGGGTTTTTAAATTATTGAATAACTACAACCTATATTTTTAACCTCATAATTGAAAGCAGTTCCTAAAAATATTTATGTTTAATTATAAAATATTAAATAAATAGTTTATTTTTTATAAATAAAAATTATTTTTAATTCCATCCGTTAATTTATACATTAATATCTTATCAAAAAACAATTCATTACATATTGGATAGATATTCATAAACGTAGTACGCTTCAGTAAATAAAATATTTAAACTATTTAAAAAAAAAAAAAAATACAAAAACGGTAAAAAGAAATAACCTCTGGATTATCTAAATAACAAAATAGTAATTATGTTATTAATCAACACAAACATTTAACTTGACATCAACTAAATATTGTAATGATGCCTTATTCAAAATTGTCAGTAGCTAAAAAAAATTTGACATATTAATTCAAATAAATTATTTTTTTTTTTATTATTTAAACTTTTATACGAGATAAAATTTGCTTATAAATGTTTGAGACACATTACAACTTTGGAGGTACAAAATGTGTATAAAATATTACATAGTCAACGATTGTTTTTTATGTTTAGGCTTTGTCAAACTTTTGATCCGATAAAACGGGTTTAAACCGAAGAAAAAGAAAATGTTACAACAAAGTTATATTTTAATTCTGTTGTATTAAACTGTTAGAGATTATTGTGAAAATATTAAACAATTGTTAAATAGACATAATAATCTAATGTACAACATAATTAAAAACAATCCACGATTACAATCTTTGAGTTTTTAAAATATATGTACCTAATTAGAATAATTTTAATATACAATTATTGTACTATTACACTTTATAACGAAAAATAATTTATAAAATTTTGATCGGAACAAAAAAACCAAACTAAATGAAATAAAACCCACCTACGATTCACCACTGGACTAACAATATTTTATTATTAATAGACTAAAAATAGGTAATAGGCCATACTAGTCATTCTAGGCTTATCTAGGGATATCTAATGTCTAGCGAGAAATCTTCACTATGTGTGACAGACATGAATCAGTTGCCAATTAATCATATTTTTTACATTTTTGTATGCTTTATTTATTGAAAAAAAAAATTCTAATTAAGTTAGTACTTAGTAGAGTTCCACTGCCTAGTACAAACATTGAAATATCTACCACAAACTGAATACTTATTTCTTATTTAAGGAAACCAAAAAAAAGTTGTACAAAATCATATTATAATGTAATCGTATTTTTTATAAATTGTAAATTATCACCTGATTTCTAATATAAGATAATTTAAGTTTATATTCTTTATTAGACCCATCTAAATTCTGAAATATAATAAAATAATAGCAATATCATTTTAAGGATTAACGAGTAGGATATTTTAATTAGATATTGCAACATTTTACACAGAATAATTAATATATTTTTATCTGATTTATATTCCAAAATGTGACTTTAAATTCAATTATCATACTTAAATACATTTTTAGAACAAAAGTTACCAATAACAGTTTACGCCTTCCTCATATATGTGTAGTATGTACACTTATAATGTAGGTACCTTTAAAAATTTTTTATAGTTCGACGTTATATACTTTTAAGACTGATCTCTTTACTATTATTTTATGTTATATGCAGTAGGTACTTATATTAAAACATAATAACAATATAGTATATATATTTATTTATTTTATTATAATACATCAATATAAAATGATTTTTTTTAAATTGTTTTTAATTTTTAATTTAAAAACCTCTATACACATTTTGATATATTATAAATTAAAGAGTAGATAAATAAGTTTGTTCCTGTTTAAAAAGTAATTTATTCGGGGTTTATAAGATAAAAGTTCAAGAACAGTAGTTATTTCTTTGCCAGTAAAATATTATTTATTTGTTCTATTTTTGAGAAAAAATGTTCAAATACACGTATATAGATATTTATATATAAATATATCAACAACCTTGGTGGTGCTATAAATGAGAAATGTAATCCATAAAACTTAAAATAATTAAAATCGTATATTCATACTTTATCTATTATAATATTATTAATACCGATACACTGTTTGATATATATTATATAATTTTATAAAATTATGTATTTAGTCGTATAATCCAACGTTGATGAGATGAAATATTTATAAAACATTCATATTCCTATAATATTCTTCTAAGCGCGGTAATTATTGTCTGTACTCTTTTAATAAAATCTGAATATTATTGTGATGACATTCCCGAAATATTAACATATTTTCTAGATGGAATTTTTTTGTTATCCAATATAATTAAAATACATTTTTATTACTTTTAGTATTTTTTCAAAACAACGTAATGATATTTTTACAATAATAATTATTGTTAAACTATAATAATACAATCATCGCAACTAGGATAAAATATGTTTAAACGCTGAAAGTGTTGTACTTTATTTATAATCTTCGTCTGTAATAAAATTTTTTAACGAGTTTACTACGTGCACTAAAATTTAATTTGTACCTACGTATGCAACTGTTGAAAACTCAAATAAGAATTTTTTCCCAAAAAACAAATGTGCTTTTAGCTATCTAGATGAATGAAAACATCCGGTACCAATGCAATATTCTATCCGCCTTTTTATCGTTTAAGGTTTTTATAAATAAACTATAATATAATTTCGAGGAGGGCCTATCGACTTTATATAATAGTGCTAGAATATAAACTGTGTTCTGAATAGAAACTATTTATAATACGAAATGTCTAAAAGTAGATGGCGAAAATAAAACATTGTACAATACGTTTTCTCCTGGATCTAATTTTTACAGGATCTAAAGCGAAAACAGCTAGGTAAGGCAGCTACTAGAAACACTACTTACGTTCTTAACTTGTATTTATTACCTTAAATTCGGTTCACGATAAATTGATTGATGTTAATATGTGACAATGAACTAAAATAATTTACACCAAAATTAAAATAAATATTTGTAGTTTATACTTAATATAAAGTAATTATTTATTATTATAAATTTGAGTGTAAAGATTATTAACTGTTTATACACTTACTATCGAATTCGGTATAATATATGTAATTTGTAACACACTATATTTATGTGATTAAATTGTTTAAATCTAATAAATATAAAACCATAAAATCATTATTTAATTGGACAAGAATAGGAAATATCTGGGATACGAGTTATAAATTTTATATTTGAAAATAAATGTGAAAAATATAACAATATATTAATACTAAAGGTCATAGATATATGTATATACAAAAAATTAAATAAACTAAAAAACAATTCATTGAAATGGAATTGATTAAAATTATTTTAATAAGATCCTGAAATTATTATTTTAAAAACTATAAATCATAAAATTCTAAAAACTAAGCGATGGTGAATGCAAAAACCTATGTTCTATGTTAAATTTGTACTTGATTCGTTGCCAAAATCAAACCATCGATTTACCGGCACTAGTCTTGCCAGAAACTTCCCTGAAATATTTTTTTGTTCCTTACAGCAATTTCTCACACCACTAACATTTTCTTGTCACTTATACTACTTGACGAGATTTCTTCTTTGTTTTACTGTGTACATCTCGACACTATCGTTACAAAACCAATAGGTTATCTTTGCCAAAAAAGAAGAAATTCACGTTTGCTGTACAATGTAAATTAATTTTTATACTCAAGTTTCTAGTAGTATAAATTAATACCAATTTGTTATTTAAAATATTAAACATAAAAAGATTATTAAATAATATAAAGTATATTATAATCATTATACGTTAACACTATCGTATTTTTTTTGTATATAATATGTTTATAAAAATCCATACTATAAAGTAACATCATATTTAATTGGTTTTCAACTAAAATAAATTATGATTTGATGTAATTTAAATTAAAAATAATAGTACAAATAACTTACCAGCTAAAATTTACAATCAGTCGATAAAATTTTTATTTTTAATAACCAAAATTCAATAGAACTATGGTTTATAGATAATAGTTTAATCAAATAATGAAAAGTATATTGCAAAAACAATAATTTAAGAGGTTATTTATCCAAAACATTGAAAAGTCTCTAAATTCAAATATAAAATAAATGTAGGTATCTACTCGTCCATACAGTGTTGACAATTTGTTATAGAAAAGAGTAAAAAGTAACGAGAAGTACAATAAGTTTACCCAAGTCATTTTTAATATTGGATTTGATAGCAAAAAAATCAAAAATTGTTTATAAAAATAAACAAAATGCAACACGTTTTGTTTTATAGTAAGTTTTGACTTTTGATACCTCAATCATTGAGTAGAAATCTGTAATGGATATTTTAAATAAACACACATCATTGTATAGATGCAAGTAATAGTAATAGTAATAGTTTTTTCTAAATTTAAATAAATTGAAAAGTATTTTTACACACAAAGAAACCAAATGAGTCACTATATCCAATATCTTAAATATACATTTTTTATAGTTTATTATAGACAATATTTAATTTTTTGCAAAAATTAATAATTGTTTATTGTATTTCATATTAATTTAATATTAAAATATGATATTTTTATGATTTTCATGAACTCGAAGTATAATTTATTATATACATTTTAAATTTAAAGCTTTGTGATACATATTTTAATATTTATTTTGAAATTTGAATCAAAAACATATTATTTTTAAGAAAAAAAAATATCATAGATGCATAAAATATAATTTTTTAACATCAAAGATATTATATACATAATATATTATACAGAAATTAACATTACATTAATAATGTAATTTACTTTATTTGAAACGAATACTGTAGATGAAAGAGTGAATACTATAAAATATATATTATATGCAAAAAAAAATCTCTATCAAAACAAATTATTTTTTGTAATTTTGCTTGATAAGTATATAAATAATCTTGGGATTTTTATGACAGTTTATAATTTAAAATTATTTCAATTATTCGAAGCCTCCAAATTATTGATCAAACAAATACGCCATAATATTTATATACCTTGTAAAAATGAAAATGTTTACAATTTATATAAGTTATTTGTATAAGCTAAAGCTTTATCGTCCATTTTTTTAAAAACAATATATGCCTGTGCATGTATATATATATATATATATATAATATACGCATTCATCTTTCGATTAGATGAACACAGCGATTACAATCGAGAGATTCAAAAAATAAAATATATCGGATGATCCAGGGTTGTTCCAGATTTTGCAATTGTAATTTAAAATCGGTTTTGGAAACTTATCCAATATAACTTTTCGTCTTTGCTCATTCTATACCCAACTTTTCTATCCTTTCCCGCTAATGCCCACTCTTATATACACATATAGCCACAAATACATGCTTACGTGTCACACGTCCCCCCGGGTTCGCGCCAAAAACTCGACGAATTGAAACGTTTTTTTTTCAACTGCAGTTTACTATCTCGTTTACCTTACCCTTACCTCACAGGTGAGATGGCCAGTCACGCACCTTTGGAGCGATTCCAAAAAGGATTCTTGCCGAAAAGTAAAACCTTTTTATTTTTATTTTATACCATTAACGTTGTTCACGTATATACTATATATATACACACACACAATATTATATACAAGCACAGCGTCGGAGGTTCTTTTATCGGATAATTTTATTACATTTCTATACGACTTGGCTTTTTTTTTTTTAAAACACGACACCGCATAACAGTTCATATAATAATCTGTTGTCCTACAATATATTTTTGGAATACTGTGCTTTGACATATTATACTTTGATTTATCGTTAAAATTTAAAAGCTAGATTTTTGACAAATACTTATTAGAAGCCTACGCACAAACAGTGTCCAAAATAAAATGAGTAATTCACAATTTTAACATACTACATTTTCTATAAATCTAAGTTAGTGAAAAACCCTGTACGCAGATAAAAAAAAATGTCGTTTAAAATATGTGGTAATATGGTAGATGTAAAACGCTGTAGATAAAAACAATAACTTAAAATTATTCTAAATATATTGTTAATGTCATTATGTAACAATTTAAAGTCCCTCTCCCAAATATTTTTAAATAACTAAAATCATTAAAATTGTTATTCTTTATTTGAATATTCAATTTTGTCAAAATTTAGACTTAAAAAATTCTATAAAAAAAAAATATAATTTAATAATTGTTTTTCTATATTATGTTATTGATTAATATAATATTTCATAGTTATCAATCTTATAATCTGGTATGTTGCTTATATAATTTTTACAGTCGATAAATTGAAAGTACAATGTTATCAGGGAAATTATTTATAAAACCAAAGTATAATGCAGAAAACTCAACATAATATATTCTTTAATATAATACATATAAATATAATACTCGTCATTACGTTATTATACTTTAATAGAAATATTAAAAATATTAAATAGGTACAAAAGAAAAAAATATATATATATATTTTTTTTTTTTTGAGTTGTAATCATTAAAAATAATAAGTCATATAAAACTTATTATATGTACGATTTTAATGAAAAATAATCATCAAAAAGAAATTTTTTTAAATACCTATTTTTTAAAAAAAAAATGTATTATACAATAATCATTAAAAATTTATAAACATTGTTAAAATGGTACCGTGGATATATTAAATTGCGATAACATTGATTGTATTAGAATTTAGACAGGAATGGTCGAGGAGAGTGCGAAACAAAAATTTCCAATTCTAATCATAGTTCTAGGGGTTCCGGCTAAAAGTAGACGAATTGAAGTTTAATATTTAATTATCCCAACAAAGTCGTACCAAGTTTGAAATTCAAAGGCATCCCATAGTGGTAACTAAAAGTGAATCATCTCGCAAATTCCTTTGTAGTGATCGCATTAATTAAGGCTATCTACTATATAAATATTTATAATATACAAGGTGATACATTTAAGAATACACATTTATTGTTACGTAAAATTTTATCTTTTTCAAAATATTATTTTCACATAATTTGATACAACTTAAAAAAAAAAACATTTTTTTAGAAAACAAATTTTATTTTTTCAATTTTTATTGATATAATTAATTACTTTTTTTATAACCAGATAAATTTTAAATTTCATATGGTATAATAGAATATTTTTCGAAATAGTTCGATACATAAAAACAAAATTTCAAAGGAGTAGCCAATTAGTTATAAATATTAAACGTTTTATGAATAGAATAGTGGATCAACTTTTTGATGACCCATTCGAATCATCCGAATCATTATAATATTCGTAACTCTCGAGATGTACGAGAAGCGTGTGAATTCTTATTCTCGTGTCTAATATATTGATTGCAAGTAATACACAATAAGGCCTGATATTATTGCACAACAGAAATTTAATCACGATCTCTTTATTGGATAATCTTATTAATCCTTTTACAAAACAGCAAACAATAGAAAAGGTTAGCAAAATATTATGGAAGAGTAAAATTTAAGAGGTAAAATTAAACACATTTTAGGAAATTAAGAGTTAGTGGGCAAAACTAAATTACAACATAGAATATATGAATATTAAAGCAAATGGAAATTTTGTGTACCTACTATATATTATCAAGTTGTAGTTTATTTTATCCCGAAAACAGTTAATTTTAGTGAACTATTAATGAATACTTATAACTAACATCATAATAGTCCTAACAATTTTTTTTTCCCATTCCTTACAATTCGCCTTACTCAAAATAGCATAACCTACTGGCTACTAATCATTAATAGCCTTCGGTGTTAAAATAGCATCTAAATATTGACACAAGAAAAATTGCATCTCATTTTTTACCTACTTCCATTCACTACATATTGTTTTATTGCTGAACATGATAATAATTATGGTAAATTTTACATTAATTAGTCCATTAAAGAAAAATATTATTTATCAGGTTTTATCGACTTAATAACCAACGGTATTTTACTATTTAAAGGAAAACGTATCTAAACCTCACTATTTTTTGTTTATCGAACAATGCATTTAATTGACAATGGTTATTAGATATACATATATGACAAATCTATAATATATTATTTTAATTATTTTTATTTATTTATAATTACTATTTCTAATTTTCTAAAATAGTCTTTACAAATCTGTATATTTTAAGAACTGTGTAATTTATTATTATTTAGTTGGTTACTACAATTTGTAGTCCCAGATTTTTACTCAGTTGATTAAGTCGAGTATATTGTTATCTCAACTTTTTGTCTCGTATCGGTGACACTCAGTCAATATAATTTGCTTCACTATGAGTTAAGTTCTACAGGTTGGACATTTTAGAGATTCTTCTTTGGACATCCAGAATTCTTGTGTTAGCTTTGAATGGCCAAATCTTCGCCTATATTTATATAAATTTATCTCATTATTTAAAGCGTTTTTTATAAGGTTTGTATCATTCGTTAATGTATTTTTTACTTCAGTAATTTCTGTAAAAATCGATTATTGTTTATTTTTGTTCTAACCAGTCGGACAAAAAAAACACTCCACTTTATTTAAGTACAATTAACCTTACTATTCACACACAGCAGTGGTATTTGTACGGTAATTTATTGACTCAATTAAAATTAATTAGGTATACTCAATGTAATACAATTCTCAAAAAATTTAACGAATCTCAATAAAAAAACAAATAATTATTTGAACGATTCTTTCTTCTTAAAAGTTTCTTTTGTTTCCGTTGCCTATCGCAGTTCACTGTTTACAACATAAATTGCAATTAATAAATTAATAAAAAATAATGATTACTAATCTACATTACCTACTAAATTATATCATATAGATACATAATATTACAACCTCGCTAATGATTTTGTTACACTCGATGATATTTCTTAGCGCAATCAGTTATTTCTTTTAATTAATAAAGTTACTGTCCGATATTATCCTCTCATAATTCTTGACTTCTTCGTATTTTTTTTTTTACCAATGTAGGGTCTACATTTTAGACCATTGATTATTCTTTATTTTTTCTTCTCGTTTTATTAAAATATTTGAAAGCTAAAAATCAAACCAAAAAAAAAAAAAAAAATCTTTGAGAACAATAAATTTGTTTAAAACAATGGTTTATTTTCATTTTCATTTTCACGTGCTATTTATGTTCTCGGTTGCCCGCGTAAAGTACTTAATTGCTGTTTGATATATAATATATTTCATACAATTATACTTATAACAAACGTTTAAAATAAAAATGAAACACAAATTTAATATTAATGATTATTAGTTTAAAAATCATGATTTAAATGAACTTTTTTCTTAAAATAAACAGAAAGTGTAGTTATTTGTTCGCATCAGATAGTTATTAAAGCTTACACATACGAATAATCAAGAACTATCCTCCTATCAGTATTGTTAGTTTTCATAATATTATATGATATTTAAAATATAAATAATAAAATTACTATACCTACAAATTTAAATAATATTATATTCGATTTAATACACCTTATGTTCATATATTATTAGATTTATTTTATACTTATAGTGAATGTTTTACAATAATTATTTAGTTAAACTTAGTTTATTCTGATTTAGTCTGATATCAAAAGTGAATCATTTAGTGTTAAAATAACGAAGTATTTAAAAAATACGTGTTAATTAATTAAAATGATTATTAATGATTATTATTTACCACGTAATTAGATATGATGATCAAAATAATTATTTGTTATGGAAAGGGGTTAATATACGCAACATATATACACAATATTCGATCTAGGCAACCACTAAATTTTGTAGGGACTATGTTAATAATTCTTATCATTGCGCGCATTATATTTCGACAATTCATAGTATTGGCATTATAATATTTGAATATGGTTTTCGAATTTTATTAATAGTATTTAATGTTTATTAAACCATATTAGATGTTAGCATTGTAATTAATATTTGTTTAGCATAATAATAAAATAAGAACATAATATTTGTGATTATAATATTATCATGATTCATATTACATCATGACCGTATTAATTGCATATATCAGTACATTAATAAGATCGATGATAATTGATAATATAATTACTACACGCATACTGTGTATCTCATCGTTCATTATGTTTATTTTATTGGAGGTTGCGATATAAACTGCTTAACTGATACAACAGTTATCTCACGCAGTACCATTGAAAAATTACCCTAGTTCGACTAAAAAAGATTTTGATGATTTTGAAATTTTTTTTTTTTTATAAATCAGAAATTCAGAGTATTATCAAGAAAGTTATAGAGGCATTTGATTTTTAAAACACCTCATGGAATTTTACATCTGTGAAATAGTCTCTAAAACAAAAACTTTCTACAAAGTGTTGTTTATACCTAAATAATCTAGGATTTAGATTTACGAAAAACCTCAATGTTTCGGCAATTCTTTATACCGATTGTGTATTATGGATACTGTACACATGTGCTCTTATTTTGCTGAGAAATAAATTTAAAGATCTTAAGATGTCGATAAAAGCACTTAGCTAATACAATACAAAAGATTTATTTTATTAAAAAAAATTAAAAACAAATGATAATAATCTTAATGTAACTGTTTTTCAAATTGCATCTATATTTGTTTATTTTCATATTTCCATTATGATCAAAAGTAATATTATTTATTAAAAATGATTATTAAACATATACTACTAACTGTTGATAATTCAATAATACTAATGTTTGTTTATACCTAATATAAAATAATTATATTTTACAAAAACAAAGATTTTGTTCTTAAAAAATCATCATAATTGTAATACCCTCATAAATATCCAATAAATGTTAGAATATTAAAGATTTAAAGCTTAATTCATTCATGTATGAGTTGGTGTAACTTAGTAATTATCGTAACAATCAAATACCTTCTAAAAATATTTTAAACATTAAGCTAAAAGCCAAAAATAATTTTTATAAAGGTAGTATCACACAATTAGTCGTTAGTGTCATTGTTAAAATACTATGATATTAACTTCTACAAATTGATAAATTAACAACATAATTATTTATTATAATTTATTATTAAATATAGAAAACATTGTATACAAACAATAAACATTATGCTAACCTTATGTATCCCCCTTTATGTAATACAAACCTGTAAACTAATTTTTAATTTTATATCAAAATTACATAAGACAAGAATGTTTGGTTTTCATCTTTAAAAAACTACAAAAATCTTATTTTTCAATATATTAAGAATTACCTATATTTTTTTCATGTTGAGACAGGAAAACTGCCTGAAACTTCTTACAACTAAAAGAATGTGACTTGGCTACCGACCCTATTCTAGGTACTCAACATTTTTTTGTATACTATTTTGTATACGACTTTCAAATAAAAATAAACAATAATATTTTGTTTACAATTATTAATAGTAGCTGAGTTAATAAATTATTAATATTTCATGACCACACGTAAGTAATTACATACAAATAAGGCTTTTTCCCAAAGATTCTAAAATCGTAGTTTTAAACCATTGTTACACATTTTATTTGTTTTAACGATATATTATTTTTGTAAATTTATCAAATGCCAGTATCAAATATTCCGGTGGATAACTCAAAGTTAATTCTTAGTAGATATCATACTAATACAGTTATAATAATATAAAGTACAATTTGAAATATTACAATAAATATTTACCCTTTTTCCAGGGTAAACACATACTAGGGTAGACTTACCTCCATATGAAATATTAAGATATCTTAAAACAAATCAATATTATTAATCATCGATTTCGAATATTTATTATAATATGTAATAATTAAATAAAATAAAATGTAATTGCTTCGCCGAGTCTAACCCAAACTAGCCAAATCTAAACTAAAATCAATATATTTTTAATTATCTTAACAGTGGTAAATTAATTCATATTTGTTTAACTATTATACATATTATATTATAATGGATATCCGTTTTTAAAGTTCTTAATTTAATTACATTTCCCAGTTAATATTTAACCACACACACACACACACACACACACATATTATATACATACATACATACATACATAGTTGTATAAAACATTTTGTTTTCAACTAAAATATTGAATTCATTTTATCATAAAATAATATATATTATAATTTTTAAAGATAACGTATGGTACACAATTTGTATGATTTACAGTTCAATTATAATATTTTCCTTGGATGCATTCCTAACAATCTTGTTTTCCTCATAAATGTTTGCAGAACGGCAAGCAATAACCTTGCAATAACCCCTTTCTATTTCATCCGAACATTTCTAAGGCGTGGTATTCCAATTTTGATCATACGATGACAATTTGGGTTGATTCATGTTATGCTCTAATTTCCATTGGCCCTTAACAACTTAATATAAACTGAACATTTGGTGTACTGACAACAACATCGTATTACATTCAATTACAGCTTTAAGTTTATGCACCATACGTACATTAACATCTTAAATGTCAATGATAAATATGTTACCAATATATTATAATATTATATGTATTTGGGAACGTATAATATATTATTGTAAACACATTTTTTGATACCTAAATGTGTCCACGAAATCGTATTGACCAATACGATTTCGTATCAGTTTAATATGTTCTTTGTAAGCCTGTACGTTTAGGTGTTTATTTTGTGTTTTGTAAAGCATTAATATATTTGACTAAAGAAATATTAATACTTTAATAATATATAAAACTCTATGGTATTTTTTTATAAAAAAATTTATTAACTGTTGATTTTACTTTATTGAATAAAATAAAAAATACATTACATTACAGCCATTATATTAGCATCTACTATTATTTTTAGTAGCCAATCAGAACACTGATACATTCAACTTCCCAATTATATATATATATATATATATATATATATTAATGTCCTTGCAACCAGCTTATTAAATGTACTTATCACAACCATCATTGATTTGTTATTAAATCAAAATGCAAAAAATCGATCAAGAATAATGCTATTAGATGTTAGATCAAAGACATAAATACGTCATCTTTCAGAAATTATTCACTGCTAACTATATATTGGTATGGGTAAAAATACAAATCTTTACATTATTTTTGTTATCGATATTTAATCTTTTTTTTTTTTTTAATGCACTTTTACATTTTGTTATCTTCCAAACTTATTTTTTGTTCTTCCGTTTTGTCATATTCAATGTTTACATTTATATATTTTACCATATGATATGCATCATAAATTATATTTTTATATGCAGTTAATATTTACCTTGAAATATTTCTACATAAATATATTGCATCTAAAATTTATATTTAATTAAAATTTATCAAATTTATTGATCACGTTGAGTAAATTGCACAATCATTGATACGCAAGTTGATAGTTTTTTCCATTCTGCTTCTTGTACTTAAATAATAATATATAATTATATTATTGAACATTTATTTCTACGAAATCTTCGTAATCAACTGATGTGTTTGGATAGATATAAAACCGCCATCATACATTTTTTTAAATATAATTTCTGAATCCTTTGAATAGAGTAACGACTGAAATATGTGATGAGGATATATTGGCTTTTTTTTTATAGTAGAAAAATGAGTACATTTATCATATAAATCCCGAAACAATACAATAATAATTATTATAGTATGTGTGTGCTTATGAGTTATGTGTTATGACCAAATATTATTTTTTTAGATACATTCAGATCTTTAAATAGGTTCTGTAGTTTTTGTGAACATTTTATCCTAAATACTATTACTCGCGTAAAATAGTATTTTCTCAATTATAATTTGATTTCATATTCAAAAGAAGGCATCCAGAACAATGAAACCTTTAGTTTTCTTCAAACAAAATGTAATTTTGAAATATTAAGCCTCCTTCTCAAATTTATTTTGAACCTAAGTTAAATTATCTAATTTTCTGGTTATTGTGTATTTATGTGTAAAGGTTAGAAAAAAAATTTGTGAACCCACCAAAAAAAAAAATTTTTGATCACATGTCTAATAAAATCACTCATTTTTACGCAAGTGTTTACATTTTCTAATAAATGTTCAAAATGCAATGACACCTAGGTCTGGATACGTAGGAAGATTAAGGAAATGAATCTATGATACGTAATTTGGGTGTTTTATCATTTGAATAGGCATTTTAAATGAAAATATATAGTTTCCTTGATAGTTTGATTGTTTGAAAATGAAAATAGAAGATAATTGTCCACGGATTTCTTAAAATTAAGTAGTTTTATAAAAACTGGGCATTTATCAATAAACTACATTCATTATGTTTTACATATCGATTTATGGTATCATTTATATCATAATAACTAAGTACGTATCTAACATCATTAATAGTTGAAAGATTTTAGTCACGTTCACACAGTTTATATATTTCATTACCATTATTATTCAATAGTCAGTCTTTGATTCTATGATGATATAACCATGTTTTGTTGGCTATAAGCTGGGTTATTGCCATTTGCCATATGGTTGACAAAGTCGGCAATTTGTAAATTTCCATAGGTGAGAATTCTACGCACTTCCAAATCAATCTTCCTATTTACAATGTCAACGTATTAGACCACTATTGCCGTACTGCACCATTACATGCTTACAAAATTTAATATTTCAATACTTCATCAATAAATATGTCTTTGAAATGTGTTTTAAAAATGTCTTGATCACCTTAACTTATATGATAAAAATAATCTGACTACAGAGTTTCGCGCTTCTACAAACGAGTGAACCACACCTATCAATAGCAAAATAATGCATTATTATGCACGGTAAACGCCTTGAGTAATTTATCACTTTTCATTAAGAAATTTTCGAATACAGTTAATGTTAGCAAGTATTCATATTAAGTTATTTCATAATTTGATAAAATGATCATTTAATATATTGAAAATGCTGCATTGTTGTTTATTAATACTATTCATTAAAATGATCATCAGATGATTAGCCTAAATATTTATTCCCCGAATATGTGTTTCATTTGTCATCCTAGACTACATGCAAAATTAAAAGTAAATATATTATAGAATAGCTATAATTATATTTAATCAAAAAGTTTACTTATAGGGATTTATATAAATTGTTACATAAAATGCGTATTTATAAAGCAAAAATATTTTATTTAAATTTATAAATAATGTGAACTGATAAAACTTTATTATTTATATAATAATCAGTACTATTTATAATAAATACTACAATTAAAATTTAAATACATATATTTTGTCTTGGAATTCAAATCTATAATTTAAAAAAAATATACAAAGTGAAATTTTATAAGAAGCTGTGCAAAAATATAATATGAGTTATTAACATGTTAATTAATAATCTATTGTGATTATTTTTAATTTCAATTTAAATATATGTTATTTATAAAAAAATTGAATAAATTATAAAATATAAAATTGGTTATAAACTCAATATGGTTTAAGCAAAAAAAAAAATTGTTTAGTCTAATTTATAATAAAAAAAATAATTAATGGAGTTTTGAGTCTTTTCAATAATAAATGTGTTTGGAGAAATTTCGGAGATCTGTTTTTTGTGTTTGAGATGTCATAATTAGATTGGTGAAACTTTTTTATAAGTAAAACTTTACTTATGTTTAAAAATATCTAGATATACATTTTAAATTGTTTGAAGCTATTTATTTAAAGTATTATCTTTGATTAAGAATATGATATTTGAGTTTAAAATAACCAGCTAAAAATTGTCAAAATATTTTTTTAGTAAGAAATATAGTAATTTCATACAACCATATAACATAATGATGATAATTCTTGAATATTAAAATAATTAGCTTACATTATATTAATAAAAATACAAAATGTAATTATTTATCAAAATGAGTGAGTTAGGTGCTTTTGAAATTCTTGAAGTAATAAATCATTATATTTATTAAATATTGTTATTGTTTAAATTTCTTTTTAAAATCATTATGATCACAATGTGTAAAATAATTAAATCTATATTTCATAAAAAAACAATTATATATACAAGATATAAGTATGATTTATTTGATAAATGTTTGAATAATTTAATAATCAATTCACATTTTTAGTGGTGTAATCAAAATATTGTGACGCTTTAATACTTCTGTATTCATAATAAGTATTCGCAATTTTTTTTTTTCATAGATTCTAATAAACAACTTACCGTTTATTAAACTTTATCTATTTTATTTTTAATTTAAAATTAATTCTCTTTTAACAATTAATTTTATAAATTAGTAATATTAAGTTAATTAAAAATTTAAGTAAGTTGTTTTTTAAATACATTGTATAATTAAAAAACTTAATAAAATAATTGTATCATTACATTTTTACAACCATTTGCATAAGATAATAAATATATCTATAGTTTTAATTACTATATTATATTATTAGAAACATTTATAGTTTGACAATACAATGATTTTGTATGCAACGAAGTGTTTGACTATGCCTACGATGATGTTAAAGGGATGCCTAATATTATTAAAATCGGCCTGGGAGTGTTTGTTTCTAATGTTCCGGTGGGAGCCTCAAACTACAGTATATATTTATGAACAAATGATTTATATTAATAATATCAAGTTGTTTAGAGTTTACTAATTTTATATTTATATTTAATTTATTTATTTTACAAGGTGTTGACGACGTTCAACCTTGTTGTGATAATATAAAGATTTTTTTTATTTTAATATTATAGATAGAACATAGTTTAATTATTTGGTAATATAAAATATTTAGTAATATAATTAAATAATTATTAATATAATATTTATTTATATAAATATTATAATTATATAACAAATTAAAAAATTATCTAAAAATTGTGATTCCCCACAAACAGAGTCTATATAATATATATTGTCACCACCAGAGCAAGAATTGGCCATACTCATCTTACCCATTCTTATATTTTCAATCAAAAAAAACAACCTAACGGCTATCAATGTAATGTACCACTGACGACTAAACACCTCGCACTCCACTGGCACATGTACAATAAAGAACGACAAATCTTAAGTCATCCCACCAGCATGGAGGAAACGTTAGTTTCGACTTCTGGCCTTTAAAAAAAAAAATGTATATTATAGAAATATATATATATATATATATATATATAAATAGGTTAGGTATACAATGTTTTAATCGTTTAGGAACCATTTATACATTTATAACTTGCCCATTAAGAAGCAATTAGTAATAGATCTTTTACGTTTACGATAAAGTGTAGGGTACGTTGAAAGGCAATTCATATAAAAATGATGGTGCCGGCGTCTCAGGATTCTATTACTCCCTGTAATATTTACCTCTCCCGGTAAATATATTCTAGGTGATAGTTACCGGGGGTAAATATACACCAAGATATTTTAACATCCCTTGTGGGAGGTGGGGAGGGGGTAAATATATCCTAGGATATTTTTACCACCGGTAAAAATACACTGGAATATTTTTACCCGTGGGTGAATATATACTAGGTTATAGTTACCTCCCAGGTGAATATATACTAGTATAAACTTATCTCCCGGGTGAATATATCCTAGGATATCAAGGTTTGGATCGACCATCTGATGATCGCCTATGTCTCGTCTTGCAGTTATTGTGGATGTTTTTAATGCAAATTTCATCATATGGCTCTGTCCGTGAGTACAACTTGCCCATCATCCTGTCCAATCAGTTAAATTAGCGACTTCACTGTGTTTTACTTGGTGTCAATCCAATTGATTTTCCATTCTCATAATATTTTCGTCGTCATCATTGTTGTCGTCGTTGTGAATTTGTTCAGTATGAATCTCAGCGTGTGACTCTGCTTCAATTTATTTGACTGGCTTCCACGGATCATTCTTTGTTTCCAATGCAAATCTTATCGTAAAAAATAAATAAACTCCTTTTTCATTGCATTTGAATGTTTTCGTCCTGGTAAAATTGAATTACGATTAAGCGTTATGAAAAATAAAAATTATTATTAATATATAATGATTAAAACTAGAACGTATAATTCCCTAAAAAAACATAAAATATTATAAACGTGGGTTATGTCCTAAATATTTACCAAATAACAAATATGCGTTTTATAATATATGTATAAAAAAAATAAAACTGTTTAAGGAATACTGAAAAATATGATGGTCTATATTATAATATTATACTATTTAATTTTTCACAACGCATATTTTATTGATTATTCTGGAATAGAAACTATGAGAAAACGATATACATTTTGCATATATTGGCTGTAAACATGTACTTATGCAATCTACATCGAATTTACATCGCATCGTTTTCGACATTGCTCTACATTGAGTACAGCTAGAGTATTATTCTCAAGTCTATCGCCACCTCTATTCGTTAAGACTGGAAATAAAATAAATATTTTTTATTGTATTTAAATTAATGGAAATAATACGTACGATAAGCTCCTTTTCCGTGATCGAATGTTTTAGTGTGCATATTTAGAATTTCTTTCCATGAGAAAAATGTCTCGCACAAACCACATTTTAAATTTAGACTCTGTGTATTTTTAAATGGCTCTTTAAATCATCAAGCCGATAAAATGATGTGACATATTTTTTTGCAATCAAACATTTTGAGATTAAATGAAACAAAAATACACAACACATTGTATAATATTAACGGGATACAAATATAAAATAGCACAGAGTGGTCGCTTCGAGACTCTATGTAATACTAACATAAAAACGGCAGCACTGCCATGCTAACGTTTAGATTTTGCATAAAAAGTGTGTACGCATACGATATATATATATATATTGTAATGACTGAGGTCTGAGATCACAATGTGAAAAATATTACTGTAAATAAAATATACAAAATCGGAATGTGTACATTTTAAATAATTACGATTTAAATAATTATATTACGTAAGTGATAAAATAGTATACAGTTAACGGTTGCATTGATAAGTGTCATAATATAATACCTACAAAAATTAGAATTTTTCATTGTGTTTATAACAATAATAATTTATTAATACGCATATATTATATATTATAGTTACATATTTAATGTCGATAATTGTACGTGTAGTCCGCAGTTAATAGGATCTCGATGATTTATAATATATGTATATCTAGTGTGTGAGTATATATGTTTATATGTATATAAAAATATTAGTCATAGTAAGCAGTCGCTGGATTGATGAAGAGTAGTGGGCATGCAGTGGTATAGGTGGTGGAGTGGTGGTGTAACAGTATAGGACACATAGGAACAGTGGTAGGCACTATACCGCAACTACGACGGCGGTGGCGGATTTTGAATCCCCTTTTATATATTATTTTTATTAGGAACCATAATTGGTACCTGAAACATTATTTTAATATTTTCCAAATCAATAATGTATGTGAATTTAAAATTTCTTAGATTTCACATGTATCATACTATTGTCAAATTTAAATGTGTGACTGATTATATGTGAATCTTGCAGATATTCGAGCATTAATTGATTATATTATAAAATATAGAATAATAGTATTTCTATTGAACATAATTGTTTATTTATAGTTATTAAATAATAAATAATAATAATACATGTATGGAACGATTTAAACGTAATTTAATTTTAAATTGATGGCTAAAAATTACATTAAAATCACATTGATTACCACGTGGGCCGCCGGCGGTCATTTGGCTGCTGGTGATAACACTTGGAATGTGATCGCCGGCTATTACGCTACAATATTACTTAAACGCCAAGTGAACGCGGGCTGTCATATTCTCATATATTTCAAATAGACTTTGTTGTGCTGGCGCTATGCATCAAAAGGTATATTTTTTACCTCGATTGGATATTTTTAAGGTGTAAAAGAAAATGCCTATACAACAGTATTTTATTGCTTTAAAAAATTGTTTATAATATTTTATGAATTACTCTATAAATTGGCTGTGGCCAAGATTATCAAATGCTCGCCGGCGGGCAAATGGCATTCAACGTATTAAAAACGAATATGGAGCAGAGTTTTGTTTATTTCATTTAATTGAATAATTAAAAAAATCTTTTTTTATTTTATCTCGGTAAGTTTAAAAACATTCTCTCTATAAAAAGTATTAATCAAATAAACTATTAAAATTTTATACTATAAGTTCCAAAATACAAATGTCATCAAATAAAGTACAACAATTATGTATCTTAAGAAATTATAAATTTCATATCATTTAAATTATAAATTTATTTTAAAATTGTTCTTCATAACACTGAACATAGATTTTTTATAATTTGGTATATTGGTAAAATGTATTTATTTTTTTTTTTGAAAATCAAAACTGAATTTGAATTTTTAAGATAAGTCCGACAAGTTACAAAGATTTGGTGTTAGAAACTAGTCTATTTTAATGATTGTAAATATTGTATCTAAACCACTAAATTTATTTTATTAGTATCTACTCTAGAAATAATTTGAAATGACATAATTACTTTTAAATAACTCAATAAAAATTAAAGATATTTTAAACTCTTAGATATTATGATACTTTTAATTGTTTCAGTTATTTATTTATTAATTAAAATAATATCAATAGATAAGTTCTGTGGGCATCTTTGGATTTAGTTTATTTTATCTAACTATTCTGTATGCTCCAACTATTGAATTGCTTATTTATTTTATTTTTTTTTTAAATAACCATTAAAAATTATGTTGCTGACAGTAAACGGTTCTTTTACAAGAGAAAATAATCAGACAACAAAATTAATTAATTTGATAGTCAGTAATAATTAAAATAATATTTTTAACACTTTATTTAGTAGAGATTCTTTTTGATGCTAGTTTATTTTCTATATTTTGTAACGTTAGTGAATCATACACATGCACCTACATATCTAATGAACATAATATCTTAATTTATTGAATACACTAAAAACTGAGAATAAAATTTGTTATACTTAACATCCATATATTGTATACACAATAAATTATTATTGTAAATATTACAAAGCACGTGCCTACACGGGAACTCGTCATGTTTGCGTATGTAGCTCTGAGACGTTATACCTACCTAAGTAGTATGTATATCTACTTAACATTTAAATAAACAGATAAATTGATTACATCGCACAATTTGTTTTATCTTTTTGTTCGTGTATGGAAAAAATAATGGAACAGTAATACAGGAATCAAGCCCACGAAAGAAGTTGAAAAAAATACATTTTCGTGCCAAAAGACTGTGTGTTTCAAAAACTGCAAACTACTCGCATTATATAAAGACGTGTTACTGCTTTTTTCCTTTTATTTTTTTTTTTGGCTCCAAATAAAAAAGGGCGATAAGGAAAATACAGGTAAAGAAAAACACGTACAGTGAAACTTTTCTATAATAATTGATACTTTTGTATTCAGTGCCAAATGTCTCGTATATGATAACGATTAAAGATACAGTACATTTAATATACAAGTTTTTTGTGTGTGTGAAAATCAGAAACATTATAATTTACAATAACAACGTTAAAGCTACCTACTTGATTTGATTAGACAATTTATACAATTTTAATTTCAAAATGCTTTAATAATATAAAATATACAGCGTGAAAATGTTTAAATTTAAATGTTTGTAGATTGTGTATAATAGGTGTATACTTATCAAAAAAAATTATTAAATAATGTGAATTATATAAGCCACAATAGTTTTAAAATTCGGGTTTAAATACAAAAATGTTACTTAAAATCGATTTTTAAAATCTTTTATCGGTTTTTATCTCTTTCTACATAATCTTTACTTATTTGTAGTTGTTGTTGTAATAACGTCCACACTCTCAAAAATATATCTGAATTTGGTGCTCGAAATAGAATTCATTCCTTAAATTCAAATTGTGTTCAATTTTATCTTAGATAAACATAAATTATTACTGTTAACTTTCTGACACTTTTTGGTCATTGCCAAATAAGCAGCTCCATAAAAATTAAATCTTTGCATCTATTATCAGATTAAATTACTAAATTATAAAATGTAATTCAACGTGATATATTAATTTAAAAAAAATAAATACTGAGAATTCTTGTTCTTTGCATGAAATACTATTAATAATGTTAGAATACGCTGAATAGAAAAACGGTGTTAATAAAATGAAAGAGGTATGTACACAATGATTTTGTCACAAATTAAGACACATTGAAAATTTAATAACCACTATGTTTTTTTCTTATTTTATAAATCCTTTATGTTACGCACAAGAAAATTATACCCATTGACGATTTTTTTCTTCAAAATAAAGATTTGGTTTTTTTCGAAGTATAAGGTTGAATATTGTGCTTTTACAGTTTTAACAAAGC
The DNA here is from genome assembly GCA_014851325.1 of Pentalonia nigronervosa. Classification (NCBI taxonomy): domain Eukaryota; kingdom Metazoa; phylum Arthropoda; class Insecta; order Hemiptera; family Aphididae; genus Pentalonia; species Pentalonia nigronervosa. The sequence goes on along the minus strand of JACXSJ010000105.1, from coordinate 85,474 downwards.
TAATTTCTTAACGATGCCGCCTAGTTTTTTTGTAAAATGCATCGTTAACAAATCTAAAGACAATACTGTAATTTTTTTTCTTTTGAACACACTCTACTCTCTTATCGATGTACATTAAAATTGAACAACATAAAATTTAAAAGAAAAATCTCAATTTTTTACGGATAATAAAAGTATTGTGTGTGTATTATATGATACCAAATATATTTAAATTTATTCGTTCTAGAATTATGTATACAATCAGACATTATGCATATTATTATACTTAAACAAAGTTTCTGCAAGTCAGTTTAATATTGGGTAAAAAAAAAAGTAAACAATAATAAAAATCAAAAACTTTTTCGTTGTAAATTTACTCGTACTGATAAGCACTAAACAAAAAAAATATTTTCTAATTTTGGTTACTACACAACAAATTCTTATGTGTTTATTTTGTTTTTCATATTATGTTAATTTGTTGGCTTAATTAATTAATCACCGATCGAAATTAAAAGTTTTTAAAACAAATTTAATAAACAAACAAAAGTGTATTTACAAAAATTAATTAATTTGATTAACTCGCATAAAAAGTACAGTATTATAGTAGTATACTACTAGTATTATAATACTCATATATACAGCATATCTAATAGATAAATTTGTAACGTCAAATAAATACTAAATAATAATTTAAATAAAAAGGTTAGACTTTATTATTCAATTTAAAAAAAAATAATAATAAATATCTCAAATAAAAATAACTGAATTAAAAATACATATTTTTAATTTAATAATCTTTTAAAAGATTCTCTATTTATCATGTTTAACTATTTAAAAACATTTTATATACAAAAGTTTAAAATCACTTTTATTGAATTTCTACATAATAATATAATTAATGATGTTTGAATATAATAAGTGTATTATATCATTATATATATAGGAAGTATATTATTTATAGCTTTGTAAAAATGTACATTGAC
>JACXSJ010000105.1:0-79179 GCA_014851325.1 Pentalonia nigronervosa | reverse complement strand
TTTAATTTTTTTTTTTTTTTTTTTTTGTCACCATCCGAACTGATATCGCGATTAACGATAAAATTGCAATTTAAAATAAACTACCATTTTTATGGAAAACAATTTTAAATTAATTTTTATACATTTTACAGTTATCAGTTCTAATCGCCAACTCTGTCAGTAAGTCAATTATATTTTATCAAAATAAATTTGCTAATCATTGTTCCTTCGACTTTATAAGTAGCTAATAAGTTTACAATCATTACGTTTGTGTAAAATATATTAAAAAGAGTTTAGCTCAGTGTTCAATCTAATGTTATTGCGACCATGTTTTCTTTGTCTCTGTATCGGCAGCATATATACGATTTACCGTACCATATATTTCGTGAATAGATATATAGAACTCTATAATTTTGTATAAACACACCGGTTGATCACGTTTATCACAACACCAGTAAATTTGCAAATTACACCTAGGTATTTTATTTATATTTTTACTAATATAGTTGTCAATTGCACAAATTTTTATGAGCTATTCGAGGTTGTCGTTATATTATTCTAACTTAAACGAATCTGATATATTTTTTTTTTATTTGTTTATTGTTTTAAAATGTTTTAGCACTTTAGATGCTATTACAAGTATGGTACATTACATTACATTTTCATTTACAATTTCATTTAATATTTACATTTATGTTAGTGATTACAATGGTATAATAGTTCATAGTAAGGTTTGACATTATTTGTCGGTTTTTCTACATCTACCGATGAGAGCTCTTCGGTGTCTGATGTGAGAATGTCTTGGAGCAGTCGAGGTCGCAGTCGCCTGTTTTGGGTTTTCTTTCCTAGTTGGTAATGGCGGGCTCCGTCCGAGTCTTTCAGCTTGGTGTGAAAGTTTTTAAGTTGGGTTTTAATCCAGATATTTATTAGGAATATATCAGTACCATTATGTATTTGGCGATTTCTCATATACCAAGATGCTTTAAGGCAAATTCTAAGGAATTTGTTTTGGAGAGTTTGGATTTTTTTAATTTTAGTGGTTAAGGCTGCTGCCCAAACAGGGCAGGCATAGATATTTTTTAAATGTGTGTAATTCTTATTTATACCACAAACTTTATTATCAATAATATTTTTGAAGTCAGAATTAATAATTAATAGATGCTTTCATTATAGATTGTATGATTGTAATTTATTCGCCAAGCATACTCACCTCATTTTTCATTTATTAATGCATTTATTCAAACTCTGATTTTTGGGATTTTTAAATTTATTTAAAGACCATATTTTCAGATTCTTTGATTTTTTTGTACTGCTTAAGGAATATCCTGTGGCGATACAAACTTCTTTTTCCAAATGAGAACCTCCTCCTCCCCTTTTACTGTAAATTATTCAGTAGGTAATTTTTATAAAAACTTTAACGTACTTAATTAAAAGTTTAAACGAGTAATTTTTCAGTTATTAAAATGTGTATACTAAGGAAAATAGTTATTAAAAATAGTTTTACAAAAATAAAAAATATATATAATATTGAATCTAGTATAGATTTTTATTAATTATAAGTATTGATGGATGAATATTATTTACTAAAATTTTGTAATTTCTATTGTCCCCATATCTACCAAACCCATTACCATGAAACTATATTCTTAGAACACAAATTGAAATAATTCAAATCTGTTCGTTCGAATTTTGATTTTGCTACATTAAAGTTTTCATAAAAATTATCAGTTAAATAATAATTTATAGTCAAAAGGGGGATTCTCATTTGAAAAATAAAAATTTGTGTCTCCACAGAACATTCTTTAAGTAGAACAAAAAATTTCAAGAGTTTGAAAATATGGTCTTTAAGTATATTTAAAACTTCTAAAAATCAGAATTTAAATAAGCTCATTATAATTTGAAAAAATGGTGCTAAACATGCATGGTAAATCATCCTGTACATACAATGAGCATAATTTTTCAAGAATATAATTTTTTATGAACAATATACGTCTAGTCTATAAACCATTATTTTATGACACGAATCATACAACTAAACATAATAAAACACGAATAATTTTGTCGTTTTGTTTGAACAGTATGAGCTTGTTGATGTTTCTGTATTCCATCGTTGATGATAATGTATGATTATGAATAACTAATCAGTTGAAGGTATTATATCGCACACAAATCGTGGCTTAGACGAATCGGTTTGTTCAAACGCATATTCTGTTACCTAATCTTTATGTTTGTCTTCCGGCAGTTACATATTCTGTCAGGATATAAATGACTTTTCTAAAAAAATATTATTGACGTATATGTCCAAACAAAAAACTATATAAAGATCCTAAAGTCATAAAATATTCCCCATTATATATTATTGAAACACGCATGTAGGTTGTACAATACGTTGTATATCAAAATTTTACTTGACTCCCAAAAACAGGCTTACAATATGACCATAAATATTTTCTAATATGTATATCAAAATTAGTGTACTACCCTACTTATATGACAGAACAAACGCAAAAGATATAGTAATCATCAATAAATTGTTCAAATTTGATAGAAAAATATATTAGTGTTACGTATAATGATTATCAATATGTGTAGTTTAATATAATAATATTATATATTTATACTAATAAATACTACAATAAAAGCACCAAGAACGGTTCAATATCTTAATATTTACGATGTAAATCCAATTACACGGAGATTCCACAATTTTCTGTGTGCAGCATACATTTATTTAAAATTTAAGATTTATTTTTTCATAACATAATGAAAACAGTATAAATGTACTAACTACATTGAATCAAACGATTTTTAAAAATAATTTATGCATTTAATTCTAAAAATTTAATTTTCTTTATTTCATAGTGAACACACACAATATACAATAAATATAATCCACATATATACATACATATGTATATTATCAATTATTATAATATTCATTGTATGTCTAATATAAGTACTGAAATTATATCATTTTAAACAGAAACCTTAAACTTTGGCCTAAATAAAACTGTCCTCTTATAATGTTATTGATAAGTGAAAAAGTAATTTCTAGCCTATCGATATTTTTTAATAGTAATATATTTATTCAATAAAGTATGACATATTATTGTAAGTCGCATCGCTTGTTTTAAAATGGATTCGTTTGTATATTTTCGATGATGAGCATTTACCACTTGGTTTAGATAATATATTCAACAATATTCAGTTGCATAACAATAAAATTAAAAAATAACCATATATTATAACGAGTAGCTGATTTATATTTGCAAAATAGTAAAATTATGTATATTGTTTGTATTTTATTCATAAATATTTTTCGTAGCTAAATAGTATAATAATATAAACTATATTTTTTTCATGTGATGGTTCAGAAAAAAAAATACAGGTTCAAGACTTTAAGTATAATGTCGAAATAATCTGAGATGTTCAAAATAGATTTGAGTCGTTAAGTTAACCTTCTCGTTTATTTTTCGTTTACAATAAAACGAAAATACTTATATACCTACCAAGATCGTTTTTTTCTCCTTTAACATTGATTATTATTGTAGAATGTAGATAAAAGTTAGACGGAAGACCAAAAAAAAAAAAAAACCGTTTTTGTTGTCTGTATATTATCATCTACAACAGTTATGCAATTTGCCTAAAAGAATATTTTTAAATTACGTTTTATGGTTTTAAACATTTAACTACGCGTTGGATCTCATGATTTATTTGTGGGTTGAATAGGTTTTATTTTGAACACCTCAAACGTACACCAATAAAATCATTTATAGGTGCAAACTACCCCCTTAACCCCCGAGGTAATAATAATAATAATATCGTTTTAATGTGGTTTTATACAATACGCAAGTGTTGTGTTTATTAAATATAAATAAGTGATTTAGACGATAAATGCTAATAATGTTATACGCACATTATTGCGTCAATGCGATATATTTTACTACGCCGGCAGGGGAAATAATTCGTAGATACAACGAGAGCTATGTAATTCCTTAAGTACTACGCAATATAGTTATACATTTTAAGCAACAACAGTTTTTATGTTTAGCTGTGATTGTACAGCGTCACAAAGGACCTACGTATAATTATACCCACCACACGACGGGCGTCCGAACTACACGCGTCTTATCATTTGCAGTACGGCCGGAGCGGAGGACTGCGCAGACTGGGAATTGATATGTATTCGTTTTCTTTCTGGCTGCGTGACTTTTAAAACGTAAGTGTACTCGACACGTCTGTAATGGTTTTTAAACCGTTCGGGTTAAAAAGTCGGTCCGCGGTGATTGTTATCGTCCGACTACCTGCCCGCTTGTCTTACACGAATATTGCGCATTACCGCGGGCCTGTTGATTCTTTCTGTGTTAATGACGCATATCGTCTTCCTCTTCCGTGTAAATCGTCAACCACCCCTCCACCGACACAACAGCTCTTCGGCGGTACACGATAATAGTCACGTAAACATATCGGCGGCGATCGGTAAATCGGTCACGTATATCCGACAAAGAAGGCGTACTGGAAATAGGTGCACATAGAACAGTATACATTATACAGCACACACGCACGCCGTACACAGATAACGACGGTTTTGGCCCTGCCCCGCGTTATCGGATCGTTAAACGAGCACTCGATCATAATAATAATATACATGAATAGACGAGTGTATGCAGTGTATGTGGTCTCACCACCGTCGTCGTCTGATCTGCAGCGAAATTAGCTTCACTGCCGCGTGAAACTATCGCGGACGCCTCGATACACCCCCTCACACCCCCCCTCCAACCTCCCCACTTCATCGCCGACCGAACCGCGACCCGTACGACTACGACAAACCGAAATAACGCACCTGGAATGCCGGTGTCGTTTTATTATACGTTAGGTAGGTACGGTTATAATTAAATAATTTAGAAAACCGCTGGCGGCCGGTCGTCGGTATAACATTATACCTGCACGAGTGTGTATGAGACGGTACCGCGGTCACCGCGGTAACGACGACCGCGTCGAACAGTAATAATATTACGCTCGGCGCGATAACGAGTCGAGTTTTTCGTTACGAAAATAATAATAAAAAAATATTGTAATACGCGTATGCCATTATTGTGGTCGTCGACCGAGACGGATTTTGATGTGGCCCAGTCGAACACGCGCGTTCTGCACAGAATATACGGTAGCGACAACGTCTTTACTACGAACGGCAATAATATACTATAACATTACTATTATTACAGCCGCCGACGATCGGACGGTTGTGACGGTTTAGAGAATTCCCGTCGGCGGAACACTGGCGATTCGCGGAGATATACATAAATTCTAGACAGAGAGATACACACACACACACACACACACACACACACAGGCCGGCTAGCGGGGACCGTGTATACGATTATTATTATAGGTATGTATAATGTATATAATGTATATTATATTATTCGCTCTTGTCGGCTGCGGTGTCGGTCCCGAGTTAATGAACAACTGAAGTGTTCGATGCATCCGGACGTGCCGGTTAATCGAATCTACGTTTACCCGGGGGTAGCTTTGGACACGAACCGCTGGACTGGAAAATGCATAACGCCCGTCGATGTATATTGTATATAAATAAGAAACGTCCCCCGTGACAACCACCCCCACGACCATGATGACCACACCCCCGTGACCATCGCCGTCCGTCACCTCCACTGGCCACTAGTCGGATGCGATGGCTATAAAAATGTTAAGTATATATTAGTGTCATATTATGACGATGTAAGCGCATTATACCAATAGTCAAGTATTCGACTTTTTGCGCGATCGGCGACTAGGTCGTAGTTTGTTTTTCTATCGTTCCAACCGAAGTCGCACGCTCGTCAAGCGTATTATATCAACATAACACGCACTACAGCGTTTGCGGTTTTAATATTTTAGATAAAAATAATTATAAATTTTTAAAAAAAAATGTCTTCGTGGGCTCTCATTAAATAAATAAATATGATAGACAGCGATGATCGGTCTCAATTCCCGTTCGTCGCATGTGGCGCCCGTGTTATTATAATAATTTGCCCATTATGACTAAAGAACAGTTTCCGTATGGTTATTTTATCGTTTATAAGTAATTTCTGTAATCTTCGTTAAGTTTCTAAACGACGTCGTTAATAATAATATATGTTCAATATCCAATTATCGTATAATGGACTTCATTTGTTACTAAGTAAAATGTTTTTTTTTTTTTTAAATTAAATTTATACAATAAGGGTATATTTTATATATTTACAGTGAATATTAAAGGTTACGAAGTTACGTTCGTTTTAATCAACTATAAATATAAAAATTAAGTACATTATATTTACAAAAACACTCGTTGTAAACTTAATTCGTATTATATAAATAACAATAACAATAAATACAAAATAATACGATGAAAAATAATATTCTTAACATATTTTATAAGAAAATTAAACTCTTTTTCTCTTAAATACAAACAAAGTTGTCTAATCAATAAAATGTATATATTATTTATAGGACACTATCATCACTTGTTTCTGAAGTTATATTAATATTATAAGTAATTAATCATTATTTTTTTCATAAATATACGGTATTTGAGAATTTTTAAACAGTACACAAATATCACTAAAACAATAAAATACTAATAAAATAATATTAGACTAATCTGATGATTAACAATCACTATTTTAATTAGTTCGTATCAACTTACAAAACAACATTTAACATGCTATAAAACTATAAATTAGCTCAGTCCTTAAGGTCACAAATATTGGGTCTTAATAACGATTTAATCGAACAGATACATGTACAAAAAAATGTTGGTAGAAATCTAAAAGGTTATTATTTGTACTGGATATTTTAAGGACTACATTGACAAATATAGTGAACTCTACAGCTGTAACGATAACAATAAAGCAATAAAATCGCAATTCTCACGATATTTTTTGGCTGGTGTTATCTGAAATTCAGTTAAAAATATTTTTAATCACCACAAGTCATAACAGCATAATTTGTGTGAGTAACTATAACTACTTCTTCTCCCCAAAACAGAATACACTGCAGGTACAACGCCTCTATTTTAAGTATATTACACTTTACAATAATCATAATCAATAGGTAAGCAATAACATGATTTTTGACCATAAACTAGCAAAGTTGATAATATTTTATTCGTTTAAAAGTTTAATTTAAAATATAGGTGTACACTGTTAATAAGTGTTTTTAAGTACAAAAATGAGCTTATCTAAGTCAATTTTATACCGAAATGAAAATGTATTGATACAAAATTACTTTTGATATTCAAATATATTGACATATGTGGTATTTATACTTTTAATTATATATAAAAACACAACTATTTAATAAATCAGAAAACTATTAATTAACAATAAGTATTAATCTATCTACCTGCCTATTTAAATTTTTCTGTATATATATTAATTCTTATAGTTTTGCACGATTAAAATGGAACACATTCAACAAATATATAAATCATTTCTACATTTATATAATGAATATCTAATTGTTGATTTAACTGTGTTAATACATAAAATTGACAAGGTCTTCAAATACATTGTTTGATATAATATTTCATAAACTTTTAACATAAATAACAAAAGTATACAAAATAAAGATACTTCTAAAAATAATTTTTTTGTTTAGAATGTCATTACGATAACTTAAGCCGTAATAAAGGAAAAATTTTTGCAAAGATAAAATCATATTGTTTTTAGCCTTTAACCATTTAATTTGCAAATGGTTCTGTATTTTGTTAAATTGTGAAACTCCACATAGTATTTAATATATGAACGTAAATTACTTCATGCATTTATAATTTTCTATATATTGTATTTTGATTAAACTGCAAAACTTTGCTCGGTCTCTATTCAGATTTAAACATTTAACTATTTTTAAACATAGTGCAATTTCAACGACATTGTTTCTCATACAATGCATACTATACGTGACGGAATATTTTATATCATTTTAAATTATAACAAAATAAACAGATTAGTCATGAATGATATTTCTTAATTTCCTTAGTTTTCTTAGGAGTGTATACTGAGAGTAGATTCAACAATTTACTTCGGCAGGACAACTTAACTTATGGAAACGCTCTAGTTGGTACGCCACACAAATATAATACTATAGTTCAATTATAGTGGTTAAAGTAAGCTTTCATTCTCTGGTCCTCGAGTTGTTAGTGACACACGTTCCATCACAATACACTTCGAAGGATGTTGATTAAACATTTCTATTAGATGTATATTGAACAGGACAATAATTAACTCGTCGAAGGAAAACTTTTAGTGAATTGAATGTGTTTGATATATCTAAGGTAATTTAAAAGTAGATTAATTTTGACTGATGTCAACAATATTGCTACAAATCCATAAAATTTATATTAATGTTATGTTTAATTTCGAGCTTATGATAAATAATGAAAAAAAAAAAAAAAATTAAAATCAAAAACATATCTCAAACAAATTTTCTTAATAAAATTTAATCCAATTCCAACTCTTGAAAATAATTATGATTAAAAAGTTTAATTTAGAATATTTAGATAATCTATGCTAATAATAATATACACTAGATAAACTTTATTATCATAGTGTATTAAATATGAGACACAGACGAGAAGTTATTTACTATACATATTTTGTGGTTATCATTTAACAGTAAAAAACTTTGCGTTCATGAATAGCATAGTAGTAAGTTAGGTTACGATTTTTAACCATATAATTTATTCACATTTTAATAACTTAAAAAATGTATAATGATATAGCTAACCTAAATGGCATCTTGTAAACAACTTTTCTCGTTAAAATTGTATTATAATAGTATTATAACATAGTAAGTTACAGTCATAATTTTAGTATCTCGCACTTCCCTCTCAATAAGCCAATACAATGCTAGATAACATTCTTAAAAACATTATGTTATAACTATCATTGTAAGCACCAACGTTTTTATAATACGGAGAAAAACTATCACTATACAATTAGTTGGATGGATATTTAAAAAGTTATTACCGATTTCCTAAAAAGACCTCGTTTCATCGAGAATGTCACTGGTGTGTTTTTTACAAACAAGGTAGGTAGTAGGTTCACTCTTTACAAAGTGTAATTCAAGTGCTTAGCTAGTTATTTTATGCCCACATTATACAAAGTTACAGCAAAGTGTTCGCTGCGTGTGCCTACATGCAACTAGGCGGGTATGAAGTGGCCGTCAGTTCGTGTTAAGTCGTCGATTGTCCCCAGGGCTTTAGAGCTGGTTGAAAACTCCCGTCAAATTATAAATTACCCATCGAAAAATAATGAAAAGAAACTATAAAAGCTAGTGCAAGCGCAGAGTATACCTATACCTATACAGACATCAACAAAATCCAAATCTTATTTTATGTTGTCAAGACTACTTAATGCTACCGATAAGTACTCAAAAAAGTAAATAAATACATTTATACCTAATTAAAATCTCAAACAGAATATATGTTTTTTCCATGTAATAATGGTCAAAATACTATAATAATAAAATGTATAATACAATGCACCAGCTATTGCCCAGAGAGTTTAGTTTTGTTCAAATAAGGTTTTAATATTTTTAATACTTATATAAACTAATAATAGCATGTATTATTTTATGTCATGCAAATACTTAGTTTCATTTTTAAACATAATTTTACATTAATCTCCCGACATAGTTTAATAAACAAATACCAAAAGCTATGGAAAAGTAAAAATCTACGACTTTTATTATTAAGTAATTAATTATGAATTAATCAAATATAAGAATTATATTATTGCTCTAAATATCTTTGATACACAATTTTGTTTAATAATAAACAAATTTACAAATAAGTAATCATTACAAAACCTTAAAATTAACATAAGTCTTATTTCAAATGCACTCTATTTATAAATTAATTATGAAAATTGCAGTTATTTAATGACTAAGTAATATCAAACAAAAATACATTTTTAATTGCATTTTGTGAATGTCGATAACTAAATTTCAAATGTAAAAATATGAAAGTACGATGGCATTTTGAGCGACATTTAATTAGTGACAATTATTTATTTCCGCTACAAGCTGTCTATCTGATTACGAATCAAATATTAAAATATGCTGCAAACTTTACAATAAACCACTTCTCATAAACTTTAGAAAAAGATCTTCCAAGATAAAAGTATTAAGTCATTTGGAAAATGTTGTGGAAGAAAGTAAATTCGTACTCTTACTAAATGTATAGATTATGTAAATTAACACGTGTAGTAGATATTGACGAATTTTATTGTATAATATTTAATTTTATAAAATTAATGTTGGAATTAAAATCTGATTGCTACTTTCGTTTGAGTACAATTTTTATTTTTTATGCAAATAGTCCAGATTATATGAGGGTAGTTATAATATATTGTGCTTGGTTTAGTTTTATATTATGTGTATGCAGTAACAAACGTTAAAATCATATTTATATTTACTCATGAAATTAATAATATCTTTAATATAAATTCTGTAGTTTAACCACTTCTATGCATTTTTAATTTATTAATAGTTGTTTAACGTTGACCTAATAAGAAATGCATAATTACACTTAATTACACCTATAACCTTCCGAAAATCACTTTCGGTATTATGCAGTTTAATGTACAATACAAGGTAAATTACATTTTATATATTTTCAAATAAAATAGAAAGATATACAATATTATACTTGTAAAATTACACTGCTCGAATATGTTCATTCCCTAGGCAAGAAACTATTTGAAAATATCTGAGCAGTGCGATTGTGCAAATATAATACCTACTATAGAACTTTCAATTTATTTTGATAATATTATATAAAATTTAATTTTAGTCTTAATTTGCCTTATACTCGTACTATACAATAAACTGAAAATGCAGAGAGTGATTTCTGGAAGTAATAATATGCATTTCTAATTAGGTCAACCCTATGTGTCTATATTAATGCATTAATAAATTGAATATTATACATAGTAATGAACAAATTACAGAATTTACATCAAATATATCACCAACTCCACGAGTAAGCATGAATATGATATTAATGTTTGTAACTGCATAAATATAATTTATAACGAAACCAAGCACAATATATAATTTCTTTTATATAATCTGAATTATTTGTATTCAATAAAAAAATTGTATTTAAACAAAATCAACAACTAGTTTTTGATTCAAACATTAAATTTACAAAATTAAATATTATAATATAAAATTTGTAACTTTTAAATGTTTTGATTTTATTATCATAAAATTTAAATATAATGAATTGAAATTTATAACTATGTAAATCACATATTTTTTAAAATTTATTAATATAACAATTCTATAAAATAATACTATTATTGATTAATCAACAAAATTAATAATAGTTTATAATACCGTTAATTAACTGTTTTTGTATCTAAGTTTAATGATGACCTTCTTTTTTTTACAAAGTGACACTCAACTAATATTTTATTTTTGTTCATCATAAATAAAATAAATTTTTTCTACAGAGACTGGTTTTTTGATTTCAAAGTAACGTTATTTATGAACTACAAATGTACAAGTTCAGTTTTGTGATATCGTCGATAGCATGATATAGTAAAAAAAAATTAAAATAAAACAAAAATATATGTGCTTGAAACACATTGAACTTCTAATAATTAATTGTATTTGATTGAAATGTGAATTTATTACACTCAGTTCATGTAAATACATGAGTTTAATTGATTTATTATAATTCATAATTATTGTATATTTGCACATTGATTAAAAATAATACATTTTATTTCAAGTATAATATTTTATAGAATATCAAAATTTTACTAGTATTTACTATTTCATATAGTTATATTGTAAAATAAAACCAATTTAAAAGTAACGTTGAACTTGACTGTGAACCAAACAAAATATATGTTTTTTTTTTTTTGTTTTAATATTGCAAAGATTAATAACTACTGTTGGACATTATAACTTTAAAAGTACATTAATATAATAATATTATGTTATAGCCAATAGCTTATACGAAATGTGAATTCTTCGCAGTATCCAAACGACAATCTCTTAAAAGTTCTTAAGTATAGATATAAGTAAATAACGTCAATAAATTATCTGAATATGGATGCGAACGCGCACTACATAGGCGAATTTTGTGAGACTATGTAAATGTCGATACGATGTCGGTGGTTTATATTTAGACTAAATGTATTTATTTATTATTTATTTTCGATTCACTCCCTCTCCAAAAAATACACATCAAATGCGAAATATGTAGGTAGATAGGTAACAATATTTCCCGTAAAAATATTTCAAAGCCAAAAAGGTTTGATGTGTCTCCTCCCGAACGATGTCGCTTAAATTGCACCGGGAGAATTTATTTAGTCCATTTCCGAAACAAATCTGCGGTCTTTTAATCACGAACAGAACACATTGGTTTGAAAGGGAAGCTACCTCAGTCTTTTTTTCAACCCGTCGTCTTTTCTCTCCTCCCTTATTCACTCCCTCGTTTGCACCGCGCGCGGACAAAATAAATTACCAGCAGTATATTCGGCACATATGTCGACGATGCGTTGAATAATTTTTACATCAGTATGGTTGAAAAATCATTCCTTTTCATAAAGAGATGGTATAGAACAAACGAGCCATTACTCGGATTAAAATGGCACCACTCCGCCACACGATCGCGGTCGTTTCCCGAGCCACCGCACCCGCTAGTCACAAGCTGCAGCCCCTTATTCACTCTCATCACTAGACGGCGGGCGGGCGGACGTTCTGGGCAGTACGCGGTAAGCGTATATAATATATGTAAAAAATACGACAAGATTGCGCGCATCGCTGACACCCTGCAGCATCCAGTGGCTGCGGGATGAAAACGCGCGGGAGAAAAAAATCCTCCCCACGAGGTGAAAAGTGTATGAAATAAAGCAAACGAAAACGGTAAGAAAGAAATTAAAAAAAAAAAATAACAATAATAAAACCTAAGGCCGAAGTATTCCTGTTATCGTATTATTCCAGTTATCCGGCAAGGCTACCTTCAACTCACCAGCCACCTTGAAGAAATCCCAGCATTAAATATTCTACAGTCACCCGAGAAAATTAACTTTTTCACATAAACAATAACAACCCCTCGGGCGTTGTTCGAGTTGTATATCGTATTTCTCAGGTATTACTGTGTGCACATAACACCAACGCGGCGGGACGAGTAGTGCGAAATATTAATAATTATAATAAATGCGTTTAATAGGGAGAAAAACCGTAAAATGTGCATACCTATATATATATATATATATATATATATATATATTAATATTTTTTTTTAAACGAAAATTGCATAGTCACGCTCTGAGAATTTTAATTTAATTTAATTCACAGTAAAAATAATACATTTAGTTAAACGTGCGCGAAACTATTATCGTCGTGGAACCGTTTATTGCTCATCGTGATGCCTACAAAAACTTCCTTCGATGCTATAGTTTCTGAAATAATTCGATTTCATCACGTCTTGTATTCACAAAATTATTTTAGTAATATATCTCGATGTTTATTTTGCTCTTAAAACCATATATGTATATATATATATATATATATCATACGTCTTTCAGTTTAAAACAAAATAATATTATGAGTTAAAATCAGTTTCTGTTTAGTCGAGATAATTATTATTCTACCTACATACGATATACATTTAATCTTTCACATCAATGTAGAATTTTTGAAAATTTAAGATATACGTTTTTCATAGTTCATAATGGAAATGTTATAATATCAAACAATAAATGTACAATTTTACCAATATAATTACTATACAAAATGTATAAAATGTAATAGAATTTTCATATGAAGTTTTACTTCGACGTCGAGTTTGATACTAATTATAAATATTTAATTTTGTTCGTATTACAACCCATTATTATATTATGAAATATGACATAATATTATTACATTATATTTTAATAATTTTGTTATTCTATGATTACGATTTGTTACACGTTTTATTTTAACACTTTATAGTGCCTACTGTATTTAAACTTTAAATAAACAGTACATTGTTTCAAATATATTATTATATATACATGCTCATTTTAAGAGCAATAATATTTGCTTTGAGTAGTTAAAATGGTCATTTACGTAAATTAAACATATATATGAATTCATAAAAAATATGTGAAGGTCTCTTAAGTTCAGATTATTACATTTTTATCGTCATAACAGATGTTTTCGAAATAATCATAACTCAGTATAAAATAAAAATATAATATTTCTATTTAAGATTAGTTTTGTTTATTGATAAATTTATATTAAGCCAATGGAAATAATTTATTGAATTTTATTATTATCGTTTTAAAAATAATCTGATAACAATTAACACAAAATGTAAAACACAAAAATGTATTTCACACAACGATTACATTTTAAATGGTATAGCAATACTATTTAATATATTAATAATTTCTGTGACCTACATAGAAACGTACATACACAGTGTATTAATGCACTTGTATTTTGTTTGTGTGTAATTGTTATGGTCACGTTGTAGGTAATAATTATTTTATGACATTTTTAATTTATATCCGTTGCAAATCGTAGAATATTTAAAAGACAATAGTACATTTCTTTTTCTTTTTTTTTTTATTTAACATATTGTGACAAGTGTGGAAAACAGAAAACAAAATATTTAAAATACTTCATGTAGGTCAAGTATCACAAAGTCTTGGATGTAGAAAATAGACTGCTTATAAACTTTTATATATTTATAATTTTTTTTGATATAAAACTTGTAAACTATAATAACAGTAAGTACACCGTGTGATATAGTAAAGTTTAAAACCATAAATAAAGAAAGTACATAAATCATAAAGCAATCGCGTTTTTATTATTTATAATCAAGTTTTAGGGATAAAAGTTAAATTAAATTTTACAAACGTACATTTTTCTAATTAAAACAATCGACAGAAAATAAGATAATAAAACTATACTCTGTCCAGCGAGAGAACGCACCGATTCTGTGCATCCACTTGCGTCACCCCGCCATCGAAACAGGTTGCCTTACGGTAAGATTTCGCATGGGAATGTTCAGAAGAATCGATTTTCGTTGGTCCGCAGCACGTTCTCTCACTCGACAGAGTATAATAACGAAATATTGACAAACTTTATTATACACCTAAATGAAACTAAATTGCCTATCTAAGACGCCGTGTGATCATAATAAATATTACATAATTAATGACCCCCAGGTTATCGCATCGGTCAGAAATAATTAAACGCATTAAATACACACTCAAACTGCTCTCGTATTCAAGTTATTTGTTTCGTTAATGGCAAATTATATATTTTATTTTGTAACTGGTAAAACAGATAAAAGCTCAAATTAATTTTTATTATAAGGAAGAGGAATCGTGAAGTGACTGACTTTATTTTTTACCTATTTTGGTGGTCGTAACCTTAAAAAGGCTGAGAAACGCTGTACTAGAGTATCCCTTTTTTTATGCCTGTCATTACATTTTGGGGAAGTAAAAGTGCATCGATTTTCTTCATCGGCATTTTTTTCTACTAGGAAAGTGAATCTAATTGGTACTTTGGGATGTCAAATTTAAAATAATTCTTAACAGTCCCCAAACTAATCGAAAAAAAAATTAAGGAACTTTTTCGCAAATGAAAATTTTTGATAAAATGATTTTTGTTATTTAGTGTAACACAAAAAAAAATGATTGTAAATACATGAACTTTTCACCAAAAGTTTATATTGGCATTTTTTATTCACCACAACATTTTCAAAATATTTGGGTTTTTTGAGCTATTAATAGGCATAAAAAATGTTTAGTATTTTTTTTTATTGCTGTCGATAAAATTGTTTTACTTGGTCGAAATATTTGAAAAATGAACACAAAACTTTTCATAACTTGTTTTAAGTAAAAAATAAAAAATAAAATGAGAGTTAATCCATAATAGTTGTTTATAAGCGTCTAAAGTTAAAATTTTGAAAAAAATACGTCAAATTCATGAAAATTTAATATTTATTTTTTATTTGGAAGTTTATAAAAATATTCTATTTAAATCTAAGATTTCAAAATTCAACATAAAATTCTCTATAAGTTTTTCTACCTTTCTAAAAAAAAAAAATACCGGTGAGTCAAAAAATTTTTTATAAGCATTTGAAATTAGACATTGACTATTCACTTGTTTTCTCCGGGAACGATTTTTTTATTTTGTTGTAATTTAAAACGAATGATCGTAAATAGTTGAAATTTTCACTAAATAATGAAATAATAATTTTTTTAAAAAAAGTTTTGTTAGGTCAAAAAGATTGAAAATTAAATACAAGGTTTCTTATATGTTTTTATTATAGTATTTTAAATATATTAAAAATACATATACATAGTTTTTTTTTTTTTTTATAAGAGTTTAAAGTTTAAATTTTTTCTATAATTTATCAAAATTTCGAAAAATTGCAAATTATTTTAGAATTAAATGTGTATAAAATGTTAAATTCTTATATCTAAGAATTAAAAATTTAAAATAAGTTTTATCGTAAGGAGTTTATAGTGTAATCAATAAATTAAAAAAAAATATTAACATGAACTTCAACTTAATAAACTTTTTAAGTTCAAATTTGGACGAAATTAAATATATAAATGAAGAATAACGATGTTAGTTATTTCAATATATATTTAAAATATTTTTCGTAGATGCTTCAAGCATTCAAAATATTTTAGTATATTTTATATACTCAATGACATTTTTAAATATTTTCGGTAAAAATTAATTCAACTTATTGTATAATAATATAAAAATGAACTACTTAAATATCAGTAATATGATAAAATATACTTAATAATGTAGGCTGACATTCTGTCTTCACTTAAAATCGTTTTTCGTATCATTGAATTCAAATTTAATATATCCATTACAGTGCCCCAATTAACATCTACTATACAGAAGAGCGGTATCCAATTGTGATGACTTTTTTTTTTATATTTAAATAATTAAACTCGTTGTAAAATTGACCATTTAAAGTAAAAAAGCACATGTTTTATTTTACTATTAGTATTTAAATGATTATTAAAAACAATTTGGATGTAACCTAAAAGACACAATTGTAAATTCAAATTTGATTTAAAATTTGAATCTTTCAAATCCAAGTATTACAGTTTTGTTGATGTTTTTCTTCTTTAAGACATTGTTTATGCGTCGCTTCAATCCAACTGGATCAGTCACGCATGAGCTCGAGACTGTAGAAGTGTATTTTCGTCACAACACACGCATTTTCTATTAGGTACATAATATTCTGTAGCTACCCCAATATTATCTTGAACAACTGTTTACTACTAATTCACGCAGTTAATAGTGTCGATAAAAACTATACTGACACTGAGTACAGAGTAATAAATATTGTCATTATTGTATCAAAATATTTATCGAAATTACCTAAGGTAAAAATTTTGGCTAAAAAAAAACTATTTTGCAGCTCTGAATTGATATTATATCACACAATGTACCTATGTGTGTGTGTAGGTTTATGAAAATTGTCTATTTTATATGATAAAATAAAATACTATAAAACAAATCCGTGCCACCCACACATGACTATTTCCCTTCTCATAATTTACAAAACAGCGTATTATTCACTGTAATTTTTATTTATGAAAATAACAATCAAAATTTTGTTTTATTATTTTTACTGTTTCAAGAACTCGCATCACGGTTATGATTTTGATGCGATAATAGCAAAAGCAGATTACTTGCAAACACTTCATAATAATGTAATGCATATAGGCGTGCGTAGACTTCGTTTTCAGGTGCAGCTGAATTTTATATAGCTTGATTTTATGTGATGTCTCACACCTCCCCACAACTCCAACTAACAATAATTTAAAAGGTGGTAGATATTTATTTAAAATTAAAAAATGAATACACTATACATTATACATTACTTATACATATCCACCAGTAATAACTTAACATATTTTATTTTAATATGATTTGATAAACAATCAGTTTACAGTCTCCATTAATTATGTGAATGTACAAAAATACAAAATGATTTAATTGACATAATATAAAATAACAATTAATGATATACTGATGTACAGTAGTTATAACTATAATATTATCTGATTATAACGTCACGATTCGTTACCAATATTTTAATACCAATATGCATTGAATATTCAACACATAACTTGGCCATTGAATTAAAAAGAATTGCGTAATATTCTCTGACAATAATATGATATAAAATTATTATCCACAAAGTTTATACTATAGAACGACGTTGTTTTATGATAATACCGCATTATAAAACTATGATACACAAAATAATAACAAACCGATAAATAATTATCAACTAACAATTGGTCACAAAGAAAATATAAAAAAAAATGATTTTCTAACTCTTATTTATGGAGGCACTTGGATGTGCGCACGAATATTGCGCAATGATAATTTACTACTCATACACAAACATGCTGGTTAAAAGGAATTCGTGACGTACAATAGAAAATTCACTCCAGCTCCTTAAAAAAATACCACAACAACAAAGTTGAACGAAGCCACTAGAAATTAAATTATTGGCTGTCTAGTCAAATTCAATCTCCACTGGGAAAGCGATTTGTCGAAAATCTATCGTTTGGAGTCAAATAATCTATACTGGCATACCAGCCTGCAAACTCAAAAAACTAATACATAACATAAATATTAAAGCGATATATTATAGTTATTGTCTTTAGACTATTCTTATTAGCCCTTGTAATCTCATCTCTTTCAACTATGAAAACATTGTGATGATTGAATTAAGAATTTTCAGAACTAAATAAATTGTTTGTACTACCTACTACCATTTGTTGGATTCCAAAACAAAAGTATACATTTCTGGTGACAAGTATACAAGTATACATCTCTGGAGAGCTCCTAGTTTTAATTTGGAAACTCTCGTATGCATGAACTTTTACGATAATAATCGTGCATAAAAAAATCGAAACGTCGTAATACTAATATAAGATATGGACAAATCGTAATTTTGAACCTGTCGATTAAAATCTAAATTACCATTTACAACATATATTGTAAGAGTAGTAAGATAAGCTTTTTGTGGAAAACATTTTCTTTTAAATATGGTATATTCACGTACTAAAAAGTTATGGTTATAAGTTATATAGTATCCTAAATCTTAATAAAGTGTTAGCGGGTATGGTTGTTTTGAGAAATTTATCTATATTTTTTAAAAAATAAAATAAAAGGAAAAAATATAAGAATTAAAACATAGATCCACCTAAATTGAACTATATCCTTTATTATGCGTGTGTTTAATGTTTTGTATGTTGTGGTTTTGAAAAATGTATAAATATATATTTACTGTAATATATTTAAATGTATATTTCAGACAAAGTCAGTTGCAGAAAATAAATTTTCTTGTATTGTTATTTTTTTAATTGTAATTTTATACAATTTACAAATATTTTTTTAATTTAAAAAATTTTAAGAATATTATTTTTGAGTACCTTTTACTAAGAAAAAAAACTTTTCAATCATGGGTTTTTAAGGTAAATAAAAATTGTTTATTTACATTTTAACAAATATATTTTAAAATATTTTTTACAGATGTAGAACGTAAATGTACGAGGTATAATTATTGCACTGTGCACTATGACTTTTAATTTACTCGTGTAAAAAAAAATTTCAATAACAATTTTAAATTCTCCGTTGGTCGTTGTTGACAATACACACTAATTCAAAATATGATCCTGAGTAGTTACAATATTAATATATCATGAATTGGTGACAAGACTATGTCGAATATGTTCTTAGAATAGTAATAGTTTTTTGTTTCGTTCCAATCGTTTAGTGTCTACGGTTTTTCTCTAAGTGGTTGATCCGTAGGTGGCAATGTAGCTAGATGTGTTATTGATAAACAAATAGTGGCCAGTACATACTTTAAAAATTTGTTTTGATATCCTTAATACGTGTCAAATGTATAGATGAATTAGGTACTATTCGTACGTCATTTATTTTTCTAAAAAGAAATGGCAATAATTATTGTGAAGGCACGGGCCATATTCCAACACGTGTACCCATTATCAGTAAATCGTGCCGTTGGTGCAATTCGTTTGTTCAACTCAAACTCGATAACTTCAAGAATAAGTGGTTCTGACGATTTGAACGTTGATGATGAAATGAGCGTTGGTCCCGAATCCTACATCAATAAATACCAGTCGTTCAACCCTTATTCTGATTGACTGTTGTATTTTAGTTTGATGGTCGTCGATTAAGACGTTCTTAATTTTCATTCTAGCTGTTTTCCATTGTCGTTATTAGCGGGATTCCGGCTGTGATGGTGGTTGACCGGTCTACTTCTCGTCCATTTCATATCTTTGCCCTGTTTTATGACGTGTCTATAGCGATTGTTAATTCTTATGCGTGCGTGATTGAGAACGTTTGCATATTGATAGTACTCCGCCGTGTATTGTTTTACAGTTAGATTCTGTATATTTAAAGGTTTTTTTTTTTGCTATTAAAAATTTATGTGTGCTTGTAGTCTTATGTGTTCATTTTACGTAGTCCATTTGTATCATTATTTTTATTCTCTATGAATTGACATTTTTCAATTCTTAAATTGTACATTTAACTTCACCAATATGTGTTTTGTATTATTTGATATAAAACATAAATGTATAACATTTTATTACAGACAATTGAAATAATTCTAAACACCTGTTGAATGGCGGCCATGAACTGCGTGTATTCCGTAGTTACGCCAAGTTAAACATTTATGGCTATTATGTTATCACATGATTAAATAGCTACAAATGTACTTTCCACCACGGACGCTCGTAAAAAAAAAAATGCCTGACGCGACAATAATGCGTACTTACTCGTCACAAAACGGCAAACACGCACACACACACACACACACACATCCACACACCCACGCACACACACACACGTGTCTGTACTCTTTTGCTATATTATTATTAGTATCGATAACCGTTGTCACCGCAAAACGCGCAAACACTGTAGCCAAGCGTGCTACAGTCGACGGACTCATCAAAATGTTTCCCATCGATCGTCACTCCAATAACAGTTATTGCAATAGTATTGTTATCATCGCCATATCGTCGTCATAGTCCCATTACCGCTGCCGTGAATTATAAGCGATGTCGCATCTCGCGTGATCACATCCGGTCGTATATCCGTGACCGTACCGCTTCCGTCTCGACTACCTACACCGAGAGATGCGCCGTCGTCTCGCCGCAGTTTTCCGCAGTCAGTGGTTCCGATGCGCTATGGTCGCGCTGGCCCTCAGCTACGCAGCCGAATGTGTAGCCCGCAATGAACCGTACTGGGAAACGGACGTGGCGTACCTGCACTGGTCAACCGACGTACCAGCCGTCACCGTGTGCCCCGCAGCTTCCGGTCCACCGGTAGACCACCTTCGACCGCCGACACCGAGGTTGGTGTGATCGGGGGGACTCGGAGTCAGTGATGTCATTTCAGTTATTAATAGGAAGGGACAAACGTTTTTTACCAGCTCATATAATTAACTGAACAAAAAAAAAAACAAATCGCTTCGCTTGCAAACTAATTTCCACTTAACTTTTATCTCGATAAGATTCCCGCCTTGCGTAACTTTATACGTATCAAAAATAGTCTCATTTTATGGTAAAAAAATACGTGAAGAAACTAAAATATAATTATGGTAGCCTATACCTCAGTGACATAATTTCATATTTTTCTAGAAGGGTCGAACAAATAAAATTATAATGTAAAACTGCTAAAGCATAAGTAATTGAAAAATCGAATAATTTTAAATAGGTATACCTACTATTATAGAGGTTTTTTGATCATGGATAAATTTAAGAGTGAGCGTCTTATAATTTCTATAGTATCAGCGTTGGACTAGAAAACTAGAAATATTAATTACTACCGTGACTATAGTTTTTCAATGCTATTACACAATTTTATATTATTTCCTCAAAATTAGAAAAATTATGGTTCTATTATTTCACTAACAACCGATTGGACTGATTTTACAATCAAACAAGGGCAAATGCTCACCTTGCCACCATTCAAATGACGCCACTGCACGAAGTTCGTGTTAGCTAGGGACAACCGCCTAAACTCTAAAATATTAAATATAATTGACGACGACGGTGGGAGACTGAATTTATTTCCTATAAAATACGGTAGAAGTCGAATATTATAATATGACACTGGTTTACACGACGTATAAGTTATTAAGTATCTAGTGGTATATGGTTTACAGTGTTATGGACATTCCCAGTATTGCAGATAAACGGCTAGTGTGGGTTTATTACCCCATGTATTTCTACTTTTTTTTTTGTACATATTTACCAAGTACAACATAAATATCATATAAAATAGGTTACTATTTGTCATTTGTACCGTTCCTTTCAATGTGGTATGTTGAAAAATTCAACAGCATGGTTGTAAACGCCCCAAAATTACATTTTAGGGACACGAAATGATTTTTTTCGGGATCTATGATCGTTCAAATGACTTAATGATGTTTATATCGGTAAAATGTCAACAATTTTTCAGTCCGCGTATTTTGTTGATACATATTTAGTTATTTGTGATCGGTGTGTAAATAATTTATAAATACAAGCATAATATCATTGATTATACATGATATATACCAGAAATAATTATTTAAAAGACTATAATCTTTAATCTACAGAATAAAAAAGATCTATTGTAACATGATTATTCTTATAGATGTATTTTATAATATTAACAATATCATTGTTAATATCGAATAGTGATGATATCTTTGCATATTTTAGTACAAATTTAATTCATTTATCGATATTATATACAGAGTCAAATATTATAAGTAAATTTGTATATAGTGTTGATATTTATAAACAAGAACTAATAAATCTAAATTTGACAGTAATTTATATTTTAATATACCATCGTAACGATTTCCATTTTAAACGTGTTCTGATTTCAATTGCCAAGCAAGTAGCATAATCAGAGCCTGTAAATAGTGTAAACTATCCATTAAATGCACTATTCCGATTCACTAGATTACCTTGATTTTACATTATATTCAACCCTCAACAACGGGCATTAAAAATGGTACAAAAAGTTGAAAAATTCATAAATGGTAAATATTATTAAAATTTTGTAAAGTAATATTTATTGATTTTTTTTTGTCTAATTTGTTAGCATAACTAAATTTTAAAGAAAATATTAAAAGTACACATTTTTATATTATCAGCTAGCCTACAAAAATCAAATACATGTATGGATAAAACATTGTAAAATAAAATATTTAGCTTATTCTAAATTTTGGATAAGTAATTATACTTTTTTATAATTTATAGTACCTAGTTGAATTATTATGAATCATTATATAATAATATTCAAATATTATGTTATTGAAGTGTGTGTAATTGTAAGTTTAAATATATTGATTTTTCTTAATAACCTTTTGTTTTTAAATATGATCTGTATCAATTTGTAACAAAAGTAAATACTTTTGATTCTACATCGTTAAATAAATATATTTAGTCGTAACTCATCCAGTATTCGAAGTACAAATTGTTTATTATATGTTATATGTTTCAAATACATTATACTCATAAAAGAGGTATAATAACATAGTTTAGATATTTAGGTATGATTTATTTTACGGAAAAATCTGAGTATGTTAAATAAAAAAGTAAATTGAAAATTGTTTAAAATTTAATCTACTTCCAAGAAACAATAATTAAAAAAAACTTTTTTTAAACATTAATTAAAAACTTTTTTTTACGAAACAAATCAAATAAAAATCAATATAAATAAAAACAATAATTCATATTCTATAATTGATAAAATTAAAATCTTCTTCATTCTTGTACATTTTATAAACCACCATTTTAGATACCAAATGTATATATATACCTATATATAACGAAAAATATTGGTGAAGTAAACTTTATTATTTTGGCCGATTAAATGTCTGAAATCATTTATATATTGAATAGATTTTTTATTTAATAATAGCGTATATATATGAATGTTGATTAATAATGATGTTTGAAAACAATTTCTTTACATGGACGATTTGTGGAGGTTGGTTAAAAATATGGGAAAGTTAAAAAAATATAGACAACTATCAAATATAAATTAGGTATAATAAATCAAAATCAACTACTATAAACTAAAAAAAAAAGAATTTAAGATTGATTTCATTCTCAAAATAGAATTATTTTTTTTATATAATTTTGGTAACAATTGAAACACATGGATCGTATTACATAACAACAAACTTAAAGTATTAAAAAAATTGTACTATTAGCTGTTAAGTATCCATTTTATTATAATTGTAAACCTAACCATAAATATTTCAAAAACTCAATTTTCTTTTCAAGTTTTAGTTTTTTGTTTGAAATGTACATATTTAAAAAAAAAACATTTAGTTTGAACATTTTTACGTTGAAAAGTTTCAAATCCATTTTTCCTTACCTTTTTGACTTACGCCCCTTTACTGACTCAATATTATTTTTATTTTTACTAAAAACTTTTATTTAGAAAAAGTTTCCAAAATAAATGTGATTATTGTGGATAGTATGGTAAATTTGATTTCATTGACGGAGCAGACCTTGGGACGTGCATTCAAGTCATTAAGTATAGTTTCGCAATCAAAATTAAAATAATTTTTTACAGAAACGATAATCTTATTGAATAACTGTCCATGGCGCTATAAGACATTTTCTTAAATATTATGAAAAATTATGAGACCCGTCATTTGTTTTTATCTATTTACGTATAAGTCATCAGAGAGAAAATTATCTATTACATGTCATAAAAATAAAAAGTTTAAAATTATACTTTGTACAATGTTATGAAATATTATTTATTCTCTCTTTGATTTAAAAAAAATAAAATCACAAAAAAGTTTATTGGGCCTCCTTGGGGACTGTGCTTTTACACCCAAATCAAATTTTCTATCTGTCATCCAATGTTTTCTAAAATGTATTCTGGTAGTTATTGCTTTTATTCATACAGCCAAACAACAAAATATTTGTGTATTAAAATGATTGTTACAATAAAGAACAAAAATATAAGTTTAACTTATATAATATTGTAGTACGTTCAAATACTTATCTTGGTGATATATATGAATACATTGCATATTTTAATGGTTTAATATATTTTGAAAGAAAAATATTGCTGAAAAATACCTATCGTGTAACAACTTAGATGTGATAAATAAAATATATTAAATTTTATAACAATAGAATTGGAAATTTGAAGCCATTTTTCCGTGACTTGTCAAACGCAAATGATTTTATGTGACTAAAACACATTTAAAGGGTTATCATACATATATATTTATATATAATAAATAATATATAAATAATGCCTATGTAAATGTGATTCAATACCAACCGAAATTCCGTCCTTTAAATCATATTGATATGTTTGAACATTATTATTAATACATTTTTGTTTTGCCAAAAAACATATTATACATTATTTTAGAAGACATTATATTACAAAGTTACACATTTTAACAATTTTGATATTAAATTGATATTTAATTGTTCTTAAAACATAACAATATCATAATTAATTTATATTAGGAATAACGTTAATTATGTTTTAGATACTTTATGAAGTGATAAAGCATCAAAATAGCCTAAGTAAATTGGGAAAATACATTTCAAAAGATATACCTATTAAATAAAATTTGTATTTAAATTTACATATGATTAATTTATTTACTATTTTTTTGTCTAACCTGGGTATAAATACAATTTTTTCTACAAAAATACATTATATTGCATATAAGCTTGTCCTTAAAATTTTAATTTAAAAAAAACATTATTTAAATTACTTCATGTGAATATATAATATTGCAAGCGTTAAAAATAATGAGTTATACTATACTGATTAATAACTATAACTATTATAAATATAATCAAATTCAAAGTGAAAATTATAAAATGTATTGCTTGTACAGATATTTATATTTACTTAGATATAAATAATATTTCTAATTTAATTTGGTTAGTTAATGATTACAGTATTTATGCATTATATGGTTATCAGAATTCATTATGCCGTTTAAAAAATTAGTAAATTTTATTGAATTGTATTCAAAAAATTAAACCTATTACTTTTCAATATTATAGATTAATAGTCACTGATTAATTAACAAAATACCACAGGAAGAGCCGTCACTATGTCATTATTTCATCTTTTAAGCTTGTATGCATCACAGATGGCATGAATTAACATTGTATTAAGAAATATTGATTTCCTGGTTAATAAAAAATAAAATTATATTACAAATTTTTCAAAGCCATTACATTCATTTTACTTCACTTACTGGTTACAATTAATGTAGTCAACATGACGTGTATTTTATTTTATGAATCATAAGATCTTTCAATGAAATTTTAGTTACTGCGCGTAAACACTGATAGTAATATTATATATTATTTAAGTTAAACAAAAAAATATATATTTATCTTATTAGTAATACGAAAATAGTTTATAATACGTTCAATTTAAAATATACTTTATGTGTTGATTTAATTCATTATTATCTTTGTGAACATCTCAACAAAGATTATTTTATTTTTTTCAGTAATCCACTGTTCAATGAGATTGACAATACCTTAAGTGTAAATATAAAAAAACGGACAAACGAGTTTAAAAAAAAGGTAAACTTACAATAGAATAATAATCTGTATAAAAAAAAAAAATAATTGAAATTCCTTTATAATAACGAAAATCCAAGAGTAGGTAGGTATATGCTCGATTTATTTAAACATAAATTTAATTTAAAAAGTACTTACAAAACTTTATAGTGTTCCGTGTATTATTGTTTTTTATGCACAACAAAAAATAACATTTTCAAAATATCTAGATTAATTTTAATCTATTTGTACACCGTTCTAAGGTGGGCCTATGTCAATTTTGACATATAAGTTAACAACAATATTTTAATTAAAAATACATAGTATATAACTATATTAATAATAATATATTATGTGATACTATTTTGGCAAAAATTGATGTCACATACCGTATTACTAATAGAAAAGTAAATTACTGATATGTATGAAAAAAAAAATTATAAAAATTCTTAGAAATAAAGGTTGAAACTCTGCTTAGTATTGTTTTTTGAATGCAATGATTTATTACAAAAATTAAAATTTAACATATACATTATAGAGACTTATTCAATGGCGATGTGCAGAACCTACTATACAACAGAGAGATATAATCGGTTTTTATTTTGCATTTTTCAGAAAATTTAACTTTAAATGGAATTTATGGTTGATATTTTTTGCATATTTTATCTTATTTTAAAAAACGATAACTTTTTTCTATAAAACAATAAAATCTTCCTAACAAAATATATTCCAGAAGATATAATGGCAGACGATACTTCATACTTAAATATGCTCTTGTGATATCAATTAAAGTCGATAGCAATAGTTCTTCTATCTACAAAAATCTATTAATCGACTAACAATGAATATTTTTGTTCAAATTTTTACAAAGAATTATACAAAATTATACAGAGCAAAAAATAAGTTTTCACAGGTTATAATGAAGAAATAAAATATGAGAATGAAAAAGATTTAATAACAAATTTGATTTTTTTGATATGATTTCAGATTATTAAATCAAATAGCACGCACCTATAAGTTATAATTGAAAATCAAAAATTTAATATATGTAGAGTATTTTTTTTTTACTTTTAATTTTATAATTAAAATTTTTTTATAATATTACTTATTTCAATTAATTGTTTGACGCAACGTTTACTAAGATTTAAATGAAATAATATTTTAGTTTGAATTAATATTTCTTAATTATGTTATTTTCACTATCCAACTTTATGTATTTTGAATAATGACAATAATCGCCAGCTGTTTATTTAAAGAAATATTATTTATTATTAAAATAAAAAAGAAATATTTGATGCTAATTATAGTAAGTTTTATTTCGTTTATCTTTTCGTTGGATCACAATAGTGACACATTCTTGATGATACTCCTTAAACAAGGTTAAAGTTTTAGATAAATGTTTTTTTTTTTCATTTATATTAATATTATTTAAAAAAACTGAAAATAAAATTATTCAAGGTTATTTAACTTAATTATTTTAATTCATATTGCACACGTTATTTATCGTTCAAATAAAAAATACACAGTTGACATTTATGATATAGAGTTTATTCTGTGGGCTATGACTTAAGTGTATTTCATTTTTTTGATAACATGTTGCTTTTGGTATTTTAAATACAACCTATTATGAAAATTTATGGGAAAAAAATTTAAATATCATTTTAATTTTATAGAACGATACAATAGCTATATGTTTCTATAATATATACATTACCGGCCTCGTTTAAAAATGAAACTAGAAAGGTTTAGCCTGTTTACTAAGCATATAAATAAATATAATATATAATATGTATATACTTTTTTTTTACACTTCTGTAAAAGTTAAAATTACACTCTTGGGATGCTAACGGTGAAAGTATTACTTCAAATGTATCCCTAGTGTCATTTTACAACCAAAATAAAACCACAATCAAAAGTATTGTTATGACGCCTAAAAATGACGCCTATGGATAAATACTTAAAAGAAAATGCCCAAACTATTGTGTTCCATTTATTCAAAATAATAGTTATTTCAAATAATAAAATAGGTATAAATAGGTATTTATGTATACACATAGAGTTAGTATTACAACGACTTTGAAATTAAAAACGATATTATAATCGGATTAGACTACCGTATCTTCATATTTAAGTCGTATATCTGGAATTTAATATACAACATACCAGGTGTTTAAAAATATGTTGTTTTATGATTAAAAATTAAACTATGCTATTTTTATTTTTCATTAATTATAGGATAGTTTTGCGTTGTGTAAAAATATGTTTAAAAATTGTTCGTGGAACGGAAAACCCTTCAACTGTTGCAGACATTTTCAATCACACCGATTCGTCATTGAAAACCCTTGTTTTTGCATCAATTCTCTACAAACAATTAACAAGTATGATAAAATATCAGATGACATAAAGTAAAATTGTATAATATGAACGGCAATTAATGATTGACAGAAAAAAGAAATTTGTCGTAAGTCATTTTTCGAATAATGGAGTGTTAAAAATGGAATTCAATGAGCCAGTTGAGGTAAGCAATTATTTAATAAAATTTATATTTACAGAAAAAACTAAAAATGTAAATAAAAAATAACAACATTCGTGATAATAATAATAATTATAGTATTGGATATTATGTTGAAATATTAGTCATTCTATACATACGAAAAATTAACTAACGTTTTTTCAGTAAAAACTTTTGTAATTTAGTTATACTTTTTATTTTGCATCAAGTAATTCACATATTTTTCAAATGAAATTTAAAACTGCTAGTTCTCACAAGATAATTATGACGTAGAAACAAGATAATTGATTTAAAAATTGTCATTTTTCAAAAATTACCAAAATTAATTTATAATAATCATATTACATATTACTATATTGCACTCATATTTATCAAAAGTGTTTTGCAATTTTATTATTAGTTATTAAGCGAACTTAATTTACACTTTAAGACTTTAAGTACTTTATAATATCACTGTACAATATTTATTTATGCAGAAAAATAATTCCAATGTTATCAATATACGGATAGATAAATAATATTTAATTTAATATTTTTATATATAAATGTTAAGTTGACAAACATTTTTAAATAATATTTGAATTTTAATTAAAATAAAAATATTGACCACGAATAAAAAGCAACAAATAAAACATTGCAATTTTAATATCATAAATAAATCATTTTTAATACAAACATATTTTTATAAATTACTTAGAAATTGACCTAAAAAAAAATGACCCAGAAATTGTAAATAATAAAAAAAATTTTTTTAATAGTATGTAGATTTGTCATAATATAAGTAACTTATAAAGTAATAAGTAATAACCGTTGTTGTTAAAACGTGTTTGATCAATAAATAAAAAAATATAATAATATCATACAACATTTTTTTCATGAAATATACTAAGCAATAA
This sequence comes from Pentalonia nigronervosa, assembly GCA_014851325.1. Classification (NCBI taxonomy): domain Eukaryota; kingdom Metazoa; phylum Arthropoda; class Insecta; order Hemiptera; family Aphididae; genus Pentalonia; species Pentalonia nigronervosa. Next base: position 49,150 of record JACXSJ010000105.1, on the reverse strand, counting down.
CTACGATTATTTAAGTATTACTTATTTTAATATTTTTCTGATCATAATACAATATAATATTATGAAATTATTTCATATAATAATGAAATATATCGTAATATACTTAGATGGAATCTACTCATTTTATTGTTATTGAATGGAGCAAAATCATTGTTTTATTTGGTTATCTAATGGCATAGTTATTATAATGAGGAACCAATTATTATATTATAATTAGACCATTATGTTTTTAGTCGTTTTTATTTATGAATTTAAAACCAGTTTAAGGAAGTATTTGAAAACTATTAATTATTATTGTAATTAATATTTGAATAATTTTAGGTGTATCAATAAATCTCTAAAGAAATAAGTGTACAGTTTTTAAAAATAACAATTTTGTTTGTTATTAAATAATTTTGTTACTGAGGGCAGTAGTTGATAAATTGTATGCATGCCATTGGTCAAATGTTTCCCTGTTGTTCATATTTTTTTTAATTCTCATAATAATAATATTTATTTATATCACGAAAATAATGATAATATTTGTTGTTTGATTAATTAATTATTCAACCTAGATATGGCTTGACAATTGTAATTTTAACGAGCCCGTGTAGATCATAGCATGGTAATAATTATTATTATAATTTATGAACAAAATAATCACGAACCATCTTGCCCTTTTCCCGGTAGAAATTTCTGACTGGACAAATCGTGATTATTAATACACGAACGTTTCGCTAGCAATATGAATATGCAACGCCAACAATGATTTCAATATATTATATATATATATATATCATAATATAAATTAAATTAATATTTACCTACGATGTGGCTGGTGTATGTTTATCTATTATCTATACTTGAAGGCATACTCGTCGGGATAATATCAGCTGTTATATTTTAAATGTATACTGAACTACGAGGCGTACATTTTTTTAGATTTCGCTGCACAATTCGGTAGATATACGATTTGGCGAATTACAAAAACAATACGTTACGATAAACACCGGCGAGGAAATGGAACTGTTGTATACGACCCGTCAAATCGTCGAGGACGTTTCATTGGTAACGTTGGACTTGACCAAACGTGGATGTTTGTTGCAAAACGAAAAAAAGTTATTTCATCACCCCGTTTACAGTAAATCCGCCTGTTTACTAGAGTGTGCTTTGCGCCAACCCGAAGTATACGGTAAGATATTGAGGAAATAAATGTTCTAAACCGTACATAAACTATATATATATATATATATATATATTATATACTACACTATACATATGTATAGTATTTCCGTTCTCCTCGGTAACAGTGGTCCTTATTTCGACTATAATACGTTCCATTTTGACAGTACCTTCATACAATGTATACCTCGCTCAAAAAAAAAAAAAACCTTATTGTCTAGAAAACAATAAATAATCTGTGAACTGAACAGTTTACCCGCGTATAATATCTATAATACTGAGTAATACATTTTACTTGTTATTAATTTTCCATCGAGCCACCAAATAAGAACGGAAACATACAATATTATAAATATTATTATTTTGTATGTACCTACTATTTTTAGCTACCTATACAATTATTTTACACTTGTTTAGACTTTACGACCGTAAACAATTTATGATTCTAAAAATATAATATGATTCGTCCCGATCGAAATCCATAGAAGTTGAATGGCTTGACTCAGGACAATAGTAAATTATTATGCACACATTTAAATGCATATGAGTTTTTTACTGTTATTGTTATTTTAATTTAAACATCACTTATTATAATGTATGATTTTATATCCGTCAAATTGTTTACTATTATTATTAGATAATACAAAATTTGTGCACAGCACAATAAGTTTAATATGTGATATTAGAATGGATTAGCATGCATATTTTGATTAACTTAATAGCCATTTAGAAGCCTCGCATTAGTGACACTTGACTGGGAATTGGTTAATCAGTTATCTACTTCCAAAACGGATTTTAAGCCGTTGACATTGAAAGGGATAACAAGAAAAATCTTGGTAGCTCTAGCAAGTTAATTGACATATGAATTGTTTTGTGGAGATAACTTGAGTAGGAATAACAATTAAGGAATTAATGAACGATTTAAAACCATCAAAGAAAATTGGCAATATTTATTTAATATCTAACGCGGAAGAGGCATAGATGGTATGATTAATCTCAGTACAGAGGCGACTTGGGATGTTAGCTCGTAGGTAAAAATAGTGTAAGAGTTATAATTTTCTGATAATGGTTAATAGATCACTTTCATTTATAGTAACATTGGTAGAATCACCTCGCATAGCCCAATAAGTAAATAAATAGGTTTCATATTATTTATAATTTATAATTACTCAATAATATATTTAAGATTTAACTACACTATTAGTCAGTATCTTACTTACACATTAATTTCAATTATATTAAGTCTTGTAATATTGTTGCTATACAGGTAACACCAACTCAAGATTCGCCAGTAAATAATTATTTTCCGACTTATATTTTTTCGCAGAACTATAACTGCATAAAGCGGTTATATTGTTTTTTAATTTGGTTTTTGTTTCCTAAACTCTCAATAAAAGATTTAAATTTTTATTTTTGTGTGTTTAAAAATTTAAAAGTATAAGATATTATCTGATTTATACAGTTGATTTATGTAAATATTTAAATATTAGATTCTTAATTTTCATTAAATATTTAAATACCAATGAATAAAAATCAAAGTCTTGTCAGGAATATTCAGGGTGATTATTTTATAAATGAACAGTCATTGTTATAAAAAGAATAAACTTTTTTCGATTTTTTTAAAAAAATTAAAGATGTATGCATTTAAATGTTTTTCATCCTTATGTTAGAATATTATTGGGAAACAAACATCAGCAATTTAATTAATTTAAAATAATAACTACAAAGCCTATACAACTACTAACAATTATATATACTTAATAATATATTTACTTTATAAGCTGAATTGTTGTATAATAATAATTAATGTTGTAAATTCTTACAACACATTAAAATAAATATAAAATAATTATATTAAATAAAATTTAAACAAAACATTTTTTGATTATTAATTATAGAAAATATCGTAAAATATTGCTTCAATTTAATTGTTATAATGTTTTTAAACCATGCTGTTAAACTCTAAAATTCCTTCCAAGTAAATTATAATCTTAATAAAAGCTTCTTTTTTTGTCTGAAGTCGCCATTAGAAGTAGTAAGAATTCTTATATCTTCAGCTTTGAGAATTGAATCTGGTAAAAAAATAGATCTAGTTGGTACTTTGGAAATTAAAAGTAAAAAATGTTAATACTTTTAAAAATAATCCATAAAAACACAATTTTTTACATAAAATCAATTTTTGGCAAAATTTATTTTGTTTATATTGTTATAACTAATTCAAAAATGAATAACTACAGACACTTGATATTTTCACAAAATATTTATAAAAGGATTTAATAGATATTATATAACTTTCAAAATAGTTTCATCAGAAAAAAGTTGTGTGTTTGAATTAACAACACCGTTATCGTTAACATAAATATTGAAAAGAAATGAAACGAGATTGAGCCCTTGAGGTATATCAGAAGCAATATTTTACACAAAAGAGTTATAGTTTTTAAATTTACTACAGTAAAAAAAAAGAAACTCGCCAAGAATAGAAAGGATTACATAAAATTGATTACAGTTCCAAAGACCAGATCTATAGGAATTTAATAAGGTGAAGGGGTGAGGTGGAGAATGGGTTCAGTATAGTTAAAATAATATAAAAATAATACTTTAAAATATTTTAGTAGTTTTAAATGTTTGTAAATGCATTTATATAGGTACTTTCCAAGTTATAAAGAGGGGTTAAACCTCCATCCTCTCCTCTCGTGTCTGCGACCCTGCCTGATTTACACAACTTGGTGACAAGTATATGATGGTTGAAAATCAATTCTATTGAATACTTTAGTGATATAAGTATAATTTACATCCACTTGACTGTTAATTTTAAAACGCTAGTGTATAGCAATATTTTGAAATAGTGGAAATATTTACTTATACATAATATCTTCAAATTTTTTTGGAATAATGGATAATATTATAATAGAAATAGGTTGGTAGTTTATAACATAATTAATATCTCTATTTTTTATAATTAGGAGAAACATAGAAAATGTTGTACTTGTCTAAAAAGATTCCTATTGTAAGTGATTTATTAAATAGTTGTAATAAAATGATCAATAAAATATACTTTCGTTGCATTCAAATTATATAAGATATTTTGTCGGGATCCAGACAAGACTTATTACCTAGTTAAACCACCAAGTTCATTATAAACATCATTGAGAATCAGTATAGTTACATAAGTTAAAATCAACATAAAGTGTAGGTAATACAGACTTTGGAAACTGTTTACAAGTTCAACAAATGGTAAAAAACATTAAACAATTATTGACTAAATCAATTAGTAGTATACTAATTTCATTACCAAACGGGAATAATGTTATTGTTGTAATACATAGACATAGAGTTTGGAAATGAATGAATAGACTCTATCTCTTATCTATTTAAAAGATTGTTTGCTGTTAACATATTTCCAAAAAAAAATTTAGGATTACTAATTCTGAGATTTCCTAGTAAAATTATGATTATCATTTATATTTTGAGCTTTACAGCAGGCACGTACATTGAAGAATTTATTATAATTATATCTATTTGGAGTTTTTTTATATATTTTGTATGAATTTTTTGTTAAAATTAGTATGTTTTAATGAGCGGCTAAACCAGTGAGCATTTTTTGACGAATATAGCTTTTTTATTTAAAGACATATTTAGTTTTCTTTTAAAAAGGGTCAATAAAATGTTTAGGCCATCAAAAGCATTATAAACTTTATTTAAAATCCTACATTTGTTGCTCTTACAGCAATTTAAATATATTGAAAATACACAGTCACAACTTTTTTTTTAATAACGTTTAAAGTTAAAATTTAGACAAAATTCATCAAAATCACGAATAAATATGCGTAAATTATTTTATTTTTAAAAATGTATTAATATTTTAATTTTAATACTAAAAAATGTTGTGCAATGTTCTTTATTAGTTAATCTGGCATCATTATAAACACATTAAAAATAAATTTGTATCCTCCCGCCAGTACCTATACTTTTAAATTTCAAAATTTAAATTTTAGGGAAAATATTATTATAGGATGAAAAATGAACAAGAATACTTGGTGAATCATTTTGTTTAAAATTATAAAAACTTAATTAAAATTGAACTATTATTTTTTTTTTTTTTTAATTTAAACAAACATTTACATATAAAATATATATTTTTATTTTTACTGCTAAAGCATGTAATATTTTTAATTGTTTTATAGGAAGATGATTATTGATTGTTAATATTAAAATATTTTTGCTATAGCTAAAAATTATACATTATGCGATTGTCCTCCAACATGTGCAGAGATGGAAATAAATGCCGTATGGAATGGAACCCAAAGGTATGATATTAATAACTGAATAAATTTGTAAAAATAGTTTTTAGGATAAATTTTTCCAACCAAAGAAAATAAATTTCATTAAATTATACTTTAATATATAGATACACATTTAAAGAGTCCATCATAAAGATGTTATCGCTCAATTCCGTATAATAAGTACGTGAAGTTTTAGGTAGATCAAATTTCAAATCTATCATACTTGGTTCTGGAACTATAATACGTTTTATAATTTACATTAATTATCTTCCATAAATCATGATACGAAACTAAAAACCTACTATAAATACGCGAAACAATTTCATTGAAATGAAATTGTATAATATGATATAGATAAATAATTATAAAGTATATAATGTGTTTATTGTATCGTAATAATATAAATTTAAATAGCTACAATAAAATGATACTCAAACTTTCTGAACAAAAATAAAACATTGTTGAATGTTTTCTGTGTGGAAGCGGACAATTAAAGACAATCGATTTCAGAAAAACTTTTAATTCTTTTTTAATTTCGTATTTTTTGATTCACTGATAATATTTTACTTATGGGAGTGCTAAAATGTCCATAGAGTCCCGTCCTCTACAATTATCCTAGTGCACCCACATTGATCCCCTTTATTTGTCAGAATTAATTGACTGATATGCGACACATATGAGAAAAGAAGAAATTTGGATTTGAAGTTGGTTAAACCGTAAGACGTCAATAATTATAATGTGGTAATGCAGATTTTAAGAAGGTCTGTATCAAAAAGTAGTGATAGAGCCACTGTCAAAATCTGCTGATCAATTGTACTTATGTGACGAACTGGCTACAAGCAACAAATCATCCAAGTAGAGTATTTCTTAAGATATCTAATGTGATCGAACCAGGCAGTAATACAGAACGAGTTAAACAAAAATATTTTTAATTATGCACCTGTTAAAATTTAAAAGTATTCTTCAGGTTTCAATTGGTATAGAATATAGTTGAATCGGGTGCTCACATGACAAATAATTATGATAACACTTAACGATTAATATTTAACGTTGATTTTATATCTCTAGTGTTATCGACTATTGTGATTATATTATGCGTCTGAAGTCGTATAGTAACTAATATATACTAATTTAAGTTTCCGAACTTTCTAGACACGCATCGTATGTGCGTAAATCATAGAAGTTCGAAAAGTTTAAGTTAAAAATAAAAGCATTTATTACAATTTAGTTGAATCTGTATCCAGTTGTTTGTGTTTATATCAAAAATATGTCCAGAATTAAGAAGTAGAAAATCATAAAATAAATCACTGTAATTATTATATTTGTATTTCAACTATTGCAAAATGGAAAACTATAGAAAGATAGATTAATTTTAACCAGGGTCATAATTTTGGTAATATGACGACTAGTGTTGTACATAAACAAATTAGCTCAAAACATTTATGTCAAATAACACACTATTTTAGCCAAGTAAAAATATTATCCCTTTTTTTTGACTTGCATAGTATTTACTTATTATAGTCTACACTATATACATAAACTATTTATTATGGTATCAAAAAAAATTATTTAAAATTATTGTGCGTAAAAATTTGGTAAGAATATCAATATATATTTATAGATCAGTCGATAATGTTACACGATGTATTCTCACTATGTCAAAACCAGCAACGGAGCGATTGGTAATGAAAGCCAAAAAAGATTACGTCGATTTAATAGGTAAACATTTTAAGACATGAATTAAAAATAATTAGTTCATTGTTAAGTTTTTTTATGGTTTATATTTTACATAACTGCTTTAATCAAAAATTATTGAATAAAACAATATAGCACAACAAAACGTTAGGCGAATGCATCTTATAAATTGTGTGTGTATTGTGTATATAGGTTGTAATTTAGCAATTAAAAATATTTTATTTCAATTGTTTAATAAATGAATCCGCATAACTGAAATATATTGTAAAAACATTATTTACTTACAATATAATACGAAAATTAATTTTAAATTTAGTGGTTGGAGTAATTTTATAATTAAATAAAATCTCAAGGTGCATAAAATACTTTATGGAGTAGGTACGCATTACGACTACAATGATGTCATAATCAGTGCCAAATACAGACGAATTTTATAATAGTGTTTGAAACTGATAATGACAACAATATAGTCGAAATGAGTATTTGTTAAGAACACAAGTACGTAATAATATATTTTGTACATTTTAGGTTTTTATTTAAATATATAGTATAAAAGTTTGTAATTTGTATACATATACTTGTTTATCTAAAATATAATATTTATTACAATATATTTAAAAAAACATAGCTTATACGAAAATTAATCAATAGTTATGAAATTTATACGTTTTTCAATTATATTATATCAAACACAAAGGTCCAAAACTCAATATAGTATCAAATATATTGAAAATATTTTCATTAAGTATAACATTTTATTGATAATTAACAGTTCAAACTATAGTACTATACTATATGTATAATATAAATAATATTAGCAACATTATATATTTATTTGTTGATATTAACGGACATCTGCCCTTTTACAAAATATTTAATAATAAAAAATACACAGTCTTATGACAAAAATTTTAACTTTAGTCTTAAAATGAATATATAATACAATTGGGTGGAACGAAGCCTAGCCCTTCTATTCCTCAGTTCGTGCAATTTATTATTGCTATCGCCTCCTAAACTACTGGGTCAATCGTCATGCAACTTAAAATATATATTCATGATTATCTGAAGGGTGCATAGATTAAGTTTGGCATTTCTAAATGCTGTCATTAATTAATTATAATTAATTATTCATTTACACATTTTATGAGCATGCATTGGAAATTTTCTAAGCATGTGCGTGTGTGTGTGTTTATTTTATGCTCTCACGTCCAATGGAGTATCACCGTGTGACGAAACGCGCATGACATTTTTAACAACAATGTAGTGAATGAAATAAGATAAATATAAATAATTACGAATGTTATAAAATAATCGGATATCTAAAGTACTTGCTAATGGATCAGTTGGAACAGTAGCTGATATAATTTACGATGCAAGCATAGAAGGGACATATTACGAAAATACGCCACTATGTGTACTAGTGGCTTTTCCTAAATATACCTTCTGGGCCCAAACTCCACGGATAATCTATTCCCATTTATACTAATAACATTGTCTTTTTAAAAAAATGGTATTTCTTGCTATCGAAAACAGTTTCCTTTGATGCTAACTTATGCTGTTAGTATCCATCGATAATGGGATAACATTGGAAATAGCTATTGGTGATGCCGAGTTTCAAATTGGCTTAACGTATGTTGCACTCTCACTTGTGAAAACGTTAAATGGATTATCGTTAAATCCATCTTTCAATTATGATCGATTATTGAAAATTAACAACAGTAAAGCTATGACAGGACGCCGGGATGAGTTGCAACGCTTGTGGAATTTATGTCAAGAAAATTGATATAGCAATACATGAAAATACCTTTTTATCTTAAATTTTATGTTTGGTACAATGTAAAGACAATTACATAATGTGATGACAATTATATTATAATACTACGAACAAATTAAAAACATGTATTTTTTATTTATTTTTATTTTCTTGTTTATTATACAATGGCTTTTAACAATAATATTGATTTGAATTAAAAACAGTTTTGGGAAAGAACAAAGATATCTAAGTTAATAGAAATTTTAATTATTAAGATTAACACTCTTGAAAGAAAAGAATTTGTAATTTTATATTTAATCTTAATAAATTTTGTAATGATTTCAGTTATCGTTGCCTGCATGTTACAATTGTTCACTGGAATTAATCTGTTGGACATTCCAAAATTTATATTCAAGAAAAATAAACTCTGATATTATACAACTTATAATAATTTATGTTGAATAAATAATAGCATTACATTTTTATTATTTACTTATAATCAAACATTCAAAAACTTATTAGATTTCTTGACAATTTAAGATTGTTCCCATTTAGACATGCTTTTATCAACTTGTAGTAAAAACAAATTGTAAAACTTGTACTCGTTCTTCATAGTTTTAGTATACACTATTCGCTATACAATCAATATAAAATCAATAATATCTATATTCCTTTTTTTCTAATATGATAAACATCATTATGGAATTCATTGAATCATTATTATACCAATAAGTTTCAAAAGTAAAACATTATATAATACCAACCTACTAAAACAAGTAGAATATCGATTAATTTATATTTAACATTATATGTATAATATGAACTATATTATAATATATTATTATTAATTATTAGAAATCATAAACCATTGTACTATTATATTATTTTAATATTAGTTAAATATTATATAATGGTAATTAACCAAAATTTTAATGATAAAAAATGAATGTGTATAAAAATAGATAAATTAATCATGATAATATATTTACATTGACAATATTTGTAATACAAGTCGATATTAAGGACATAAGATGAAATACCATAAAATTAATATTGGTAACCATAAATATAAAATTATATTTTAACCTTACGGTGTACATTTAAATTGTATATCGTAATATTTATGATACAGTAATTTACACATTGTTTAATACATCGGGCGTTTCGTAAAATCTGCTTCTCCAGTTTTCATAAACTAAGATTGTTGTTATACAATAATACAATTTACATATTACGAATTTTCATAGGATTTTTTAATGATTGTATTCACTTTGGTTGAAATTATTGTTACCAAGAGTAATTTGATCGTATAATTGAATTGACACAATATTTTTCTCATAATGTAACCACGATAACTCCATGCACTGGAAATTTTGTTTGCAGTAAGCAACTTAGACAATTATAATGGTGGTTTATTATGTTTTCCATAAAACTCTCCTACAGTCTATTGCGAGTAATAAAATATTATCTATTAAATATCTAAGTTATATAAATTTTAATAATTAATTATAGTTTATTTATGAACACTGGACAAAAAAAGTCGAACTGTGTTGATTAAAGTGGAGCAGAATTGTTTTCATATCCTCCAGTATCCTCAACAATAATATAGTATAGGACATTTATTTGTCTTTTTCTTATTTTAATCCAAATTCCAAATGATACAATATTAATGAAAATTAATTATAAAATATTTGTTTAAGGCCAGATTTTCCTCGACCTAATGGTCAAGGATATACAACTTTTCGATGAAATATATAATACAAATAAATAAATACATAATCTTTAATTTCGCAGATAATAATAAAAATTATCACTATTCCAACTCTTATATATAATATATAACATTATTATATTATTGTCTGTAAAATTAGGAAGTATTTTTTTGTTTTTAAATTATAAATCTTATTCAAGAAATCTTATATTATTCTTGGAAATACATCTATTTGAACTCAAAAAAAACTGATCTTAAATAATGATTTAAAATAACTATTCACTGGTCATACCATAAAGATAAATTATAAATAAATAGATATAAAATAATATAATAATATAATTATTATATTAAATAATATATAAATATTCGGTATTATCCTTTACTCTAAAAGAAAATATTTATACACTAGCTGCGTGAATAAATCATTAATAATTGTCTTCTTCTTACACTAGACAATGTAAAAGGCTAAGATATTATTTCTAAACTTACTTGCAAGAAACATATGCAAAATATAGAAATTAAGACTTCATCCAACTTACATTACTTAAAAGAAAACTGCCACAAGTTATTTTACTCTGATGCTCTTAAATCAGTTTATTCTGTATTGGTAAGATCTCATTTTAAATATGCTTCACTTATTTGGTTCAACAATTCCCTTACTGAAAATCATAATTTAAAGTCAATTCAAAAAAACTTTTTAAGATACTCATCCTTTAAATTCCATGTTAAACGAAAACCCTATTCGAATTATGATGGAGTTTCGGGTTTTTTTCAATATTAATACTCTACAATACAAAAAGAATTCATAACATTTAGTATTTATGTTTAAACACATTATTAGTGACATTAATTTTCCTTTCTTATCAAGCATTTGCAATGTAAAGTGTCTATAATCAATACGCGAACTTAAGATTTGTTATACATAAAAATATAAATAAAATAATTCTGACATCTTCTCCTATACAAGTTTTATTAGCGGCAGGTAACACATCTAGTACTGATTTTTTCAATATTGTCAAGTTTAAACCATTTTTATTACTTAAATACAAATAATAAAAATACAAAAATCTAAAAATTAGAATTTAAAATTTTATATTTAATATTTTATAGTTTATTGTGTTAATTATTTTATACTATAAAATTTAACAAGTTATTACTTTTAAATGGTGTTTTTTTTTTCATAATATAGATTATTAATGTTATTATTTTTATTATTTAAAAACGACTTTTGTTCCAAGGCCATTCTAGCAAATATGATAAATTTGAACCATAATTTCATAATTTTTTCAAAATATTATGACATGTTGACTATAAACTATATTGAATTGCATGGCCTCGTCAATGCATATTATAAATATTAAAATTATAATGCATTGATATTAGATGAAAAAATGATCTCGATAAATTAGCTTTTGTCGTGAATAATAATAATTATTAGATTACTATTAAAACATTATTACAGCCGACAAAATTGTGATTGCAGTGGTTCTTAATTAAGCCCTGGGTCATATCACTGCACACGCGAATCTTGGTCATCACCGCATGCGTCGAGATTTCGGTCAAGTCGGATCGCAACAACATATTTTAGCAAATAGATAAAATGTCAATGCCTGCAGTAAATTAAAGTGGAAGTAATAATATTGTATCAAATATCAATGAGGTGCTTGTTAAAACAGCGCGTGGACCTTGGGGCGATATTATTGTGATTGGTTTTCGCCAAATCGGGGGCGCTTCGTGTGACCACTGACCTAGGCCTTAATGTATTTAAATACAATATTGTCAAACTAAAAACCCAATAAATGATACTATTGTTAAATTCTAACAATATAATATTGTAAGCGATACAATAACATCGTATCATTCCATCATTCATAAATCATGACTGATCACATTGACAAATAGCCAGGTCATGTACATCGTTCGTGTGCCCATCATTAAAATAGTAATTACAAATCAAAATAAGTGAAATGACTAGTGAATAGTCACTATAAAATATAATCTTTATAGTGATATTATATACAATATATACGATTGACTCCTAGTAAATAGAAATATTTATTAAATCCTTTAACTAACGATATCCAATTAGTTGAGTTATTCAAATAATATAATTCAGTGCATTTAGGTTCAATAGCTTTCGCATCGTCAATGCTATATATATTATATATTATGATTATATTACACTACACTCAACGACCGTGAAATTGCTCGATACAATTGCATGTCTGTATGTAAATTATGCATATTGTTTGAAAATTTAACATTTTATGATACATGGCAGAGTTAAAAAATATTTAAAATAGGTTGTACTGATTATCATAATGATATACGAGCGTGATGATGTGCGTAAGAATCGTATACGGTAAACGCGAAGTTTTAGCACTAAATATAATATTAAATACAACGTGTTAAGGGCATTATATTTCCATTTTTTCAATACCATATAATTATGTACAAATGATTAGTGTGCTTAATTGACATTAGGATACAAAACGTATGTTAACTTCCTTTACGATTGTGTTCGTAAAAGCATGGTTATTAATAAATAATAATCAGAGTATATAGAAAATTGTACAGTATTAGTAAAAAACTATGTACTATATTACTGTTTTATTGGCATTCAGTGAATTAATGTAAATTGTTATGCCATAAACAATGAAACGTGTTTTTATACAAACATTTGATTCTTTGTGTAATTTTTTTTTTTTACTTAAAATTTTTTATCATTATTAGAATAATAAGATTATAAAAATGTGATGTTCTTGTTATTACGTTTTAAAAATTCTTTACTTCTTAATTAATATCAAAAATACCACATCAGTAATAATATACAATTCTTAAAAAATGCCATTGTTTCTATTTTTTTTTTTTTGCACATACTATAGAATCTTTGTATATCTTGTTTATTTTTTTTTTTAATCCAGATTTAAATTACACATATTTAACTTCGTTGATTCAATGATAGCCTTGAAGGTATTCAATGAAAAAAAAATCACAAATTAATAACGCTAATATACAAGTATATAATTAAAATCTACATATTCCACAATTCTCAGTTCCGAATTAAGACACACCTATGTCTTGAATACAACATTTTCTAAATAATTAAATGCATTAATTTATATTATAAATTAAATTAAGTAGTTAAAAATCTATATCGATTTTTTATGGATAAAGCATTTATTCTTTCTCGGACTTTAATTAGCTACTTGTTAAACTTAATATTCGTATTATATATAAACACAAATAAATCTGTAAATAAAAAAATACAATAAGTAATTTTGATTACAAAGGAAATATAATGACGAGAATTATGAAATTGGTAAAGTGCTCAGTAATGCCATCCGACAGTTTAATTTAGGAGGTATAATAATATACCTATATTATAGTAAAGGTCCGTTAAATATGCCTCTGGGGGGTTATCAATAATTGTGCGAGAGAGAAATGTCGATTAATTGATGGGTTTTGATGATGGATTTAGGTATTTTGAATGAAATGAAAGGTGTGTAATTAGAGTCGGTTAATTGTGTTAGTTTTGGTATTTTTAAGTTATTTTATATATTAACTATAATTGCAGCGAGTCAAAAATCAGAAACGATTTTACGAAGGCCTATAGACTGTAACAACTAAAAGGCCTGAATTGTTATTATAAGTCGGAAGGTTTTACGGAGATTTATATATTATATATATTCCATTGGACAGTAGTTGTCAAACTACACAGATCTAAACATCATCGTTTGTATTTGTTTCATTCATAACTGAGACATTGGTAAAAAAAACACACATTTTAAAAAAAACTAATAAAGCATGCTGAGTTTTTTTTACCTAGTTCTAAACGATCTAATAATATACATTGAAAGTTTCTCGATCATAAATGTATTTTTCTTCAAAGAAGTACGATTAAAACTTTTAAGGGATAAGGTATTCTATTTTTTTTATTAACTCATCATGCTTTTAAATTTCTGGTAATATGATATTATATGCTCGACAATAATTGCACATGACGTAAATGAAGTTATAAAAATGTTTAAAACTAATATAGAAAAATGTATATTTTTATCAGTTTTTAACTTCCACGTACAAGACCCATATTATTTGATATTTTTTTTTTTAATTAGGTAATGGAAATATCAACATATAAATTCATAAATATAATAGAGACATTCAATAATTATTTAATACAATAAAATAAAATATTTCTTTATACAAATTAAAAAAGAATATTCAAAATTGTTATTTAATAAAAGTATATTGTAGGTTAATATTTGCTATAGTCTTAATTAAGGAGAAACCTTCTTCACTGTTAATCAGCATCTGATAGTCACCTGATGTCTGTTATGGATATCTTTACACGGTATTAGAATGCATTTATTTGAATTTTAGACTCTTAATATTTACGTATTATAACTACGAATAATGTTTATGAGTTTTGGTACAGGTTATAGTATACCTACATTTTTTCACTGTGTATATTTCTAATTATGTATTATTAATAACTAATGTGATACAACTATATTATATAATATATGCATAGTACACTTTGAAGTCAAAAGCTTAGGCTACCATTTTATCGTCTAATTGTCTTAAGAACAATAACAATGTTTGTACTATTTTTTATAATTGGTGCGTAAT
The DNA here is from genome assembly GCA_014851325.1 of Pentalonia nigronervosa. Lineage (NCBI taxonomy): Eukaryota > Metazoa > Arthropoda > Insecta > Hemiptera > Aphididae > Pentalonia > Pentalonia nigronervosa. Next base: position 33,912 of record JACXSJ010000105.1, on the reverse strand, counting down.
ATGTATATAATTTACTAACCTCTATTGAATTGAATATTTATTCTAAATTGAAAATTTAAAATAAATATTTTTAAGTCGTTCTTCTAATTTGTATTTTTTATTTTGTTTTTAAATTGCATAACAATTCAAGACATTTTTATTTAGTATAAAATATAAATTCTGTGGCATTTAAAAATATAAAATAGTTAGGAGCTAACAAAAAAATAAATACTATTGTAATTTTTATTTTTAATTTGGAGCACTTTGAGTATTTATACGGTTTAAATGTGTATAAGTATAATACATTGTATAATATAGTATTATATACTCGTACAACAAAATAATACTATAATTTATTACACCTAGGATCATACAAAAATAATTTATTCAAACTACCTATAAAATATTGTATAATACAAAAACGAAATAAAATACTATTTATTTCGTATTATGGGTACTGTATAATATCATAATTTTAGCCATTCGTTTTTTAAAATCTAATTATTTAAAGTCACATTATCGACCAATAGAGTACTAAGTAGCAAAAATATTATCTTTTTGTGATATACCACTTATGTTAGTTATTAATGAAGTCCATAAAAAATATATTTCCGCAAAACCGACTGACACAAATCATTCATTTTTATTAACAGCTAATATTATGTTATGGACCTATAGTAAGTAAATCATAGTGTTTGGAAACGATTAATGACAATAATGCACAATCATCTGAAGTATTAACGCCAAATGAATAAATCATTTTAATAAAAATATTACTTTATAGAAATAGAATTAACATTATTTTAAAGCTGGCAATGGCCATGTAATGTCATCAATATTTGTGTAACTATTTTACTGTTAAGACTTCATTAATGGTTAAAAACGGCAGTATCATGGTACACCTGAAGTAAGTAATAAATGAGTTGGGTTAGTTGAATTCGTTAGTTCGTCTTCAATATGTAGTTGAATAATATCTGTTTAATAATGGATGACTAAAGATCCTAATACCGTAGTAAATGTATAATACCTGTATCGAGTACTAAGAAAAAATGTTTTTTTCTTGATACCGTATTCATCAAATTTGTATTGTATTTATAATTTGTTAAAATAAGAAATCCTCGGAATACAACATTATTTAATATTACTTAATTAAAAACGTCATTATTTACAATAATCATATTAAACAAAAGTAATAGAAAGTAATAGGTATACCTATACCTAATTATTGTTAAAACAATATTAAATGACTCATAAACATTTTTTTTTTTTATATGGTTTGTCTTAGCTACTATAAAACAATTATAAACTATATGAAAATGTATTAAATGACGGTCATTTATCAATTATTAGTTACACAATAACTAATCTGATAATTCCTGTATTTGTGTTTAAATACCATATCAATTACCAATTTTTTGTAAATTACACTTTTTTATTATTACAGTGAATTTTTTATTTATGTTTTAAGATAAGGAAAACCAGTAGTATTTTTAAATATAGGTGTTACATACACATGATTTTCCTAGGTATTGGGATAACCTGTGAGTATTTTCATAAATTGAAGAAAAGTACAGCTTTATGTTATGTTTGTCGTGAATCGCAAAACAGTTTTGGTGGAGCGAGTCCATCTGGATCTTTACCGTTAAATATACCAGCTAGTAACAACATGATAGGTAGGTACATGTATTTTATATATTTAGTATTTGTCTAAATTGAAGACACAAATTAATTTTACTATAGGATGTTGTTGAATATTCTACATTATTAGTTGTCATACCAAGTGTACTGTACTTTATGAACACAACACGTATGCGTAAGCCTTATATCTACAAGTAACTTCACAGAAAAACCTCACGACAAGCACCATTGCTGCCAATAATTGATGCACAAAATTATATTTTATGAAAACCTCCAGCAGCAGTGAAATATAACACATTTTATTTTCTGTAATGGGTTGTATGTACATGAATTTGTTTGTGATAATTGTGGATGTTCGATTCTGCTATCGTGGATTTTCCTCGCTCACGAAATATTTATTTTCAATTCGTATCGATACTCATTTATCAAAGGTCCTATTATTTTATTCCGAGGAAAAAGTTCTCGTGGTATAAGCTCTCAATGAATATAAATCTGATTAATATGTAGATACATTTGTGTATTATTCATTAGTGATATCATATTAATAATAATGAAGTATACATTGAGTTGGCTTTGTCAATGTATATTACATTGGTGTAAGGCATACAACAAATGCAAATAATCATTGTGCAACGCACACACAGATATGTATAGGAACTAACACTTAGTTTTAACTTTTTTCATTTGTGTTGTATGCATTTAATTAAAAAACAAGATTACAATTTATTTCTGAGGTATGCGCTTGTATCACACCACTCTGAATGACTGGGATTTAGTCTATTATGAATTGAAAATTTTAAATAAATAACTTAGGCGGACGCAACAAAGGTGCTTTATACATCAAAATCTGAAAATTATTAATCATTATATTCTAAAAATAGTCCTGAAAAAAGTTTTTGTTATGTTATGGGTTAATCGATTGTAATAAATTAAGTTTTTTTTTTTTTTTTATTTTTATTTAAGAAATCTACAATCTATACAAGAGTTGGTATAATGAGTAGGTTTGATGAGTGAAATTAAGATGGCATGAGTAGTGTGATCAGGGAAGGTACCCAATGGTAACACCCTATGTGGCAGAGTAACAATGAATAAATTAAGTTAAAAGAATTTTTTTCAGACATAATAGTAATTTCACAATAATTATGATACATTCACTCTCAATATAATCTTTACTTATAGAAATTGTAATCAATTGCACGTGCTACATTTAAACATTTTAACCTTTTATAAATTCAAATATACAAAAAAAAATTGATTTATAATGAACAACGTGGTTATTACAAAGTTTACAAAATATCCAACTTTTCTACCTATTAGAACTATTACTCATCACTCTTAAAACCTTTATTTATTTACATTTGAAAATATAATATAATGCATTTACGATGAATGATTAGAATAGTTCCAGTGGCGTAATTTAGTTATGTTTGTGAGGGGGGAGAGAAAAGTATTTGTACATTTTACCTTTAACTCACACCACCACTCCACCACAAAAAAAATTAAAATTAGGTTTATAAGGTAACATTAAAATAAATAATTACATAAAAATTAAATATTTACATTTATAAATAGGTAAATATTGTACTTTAACTTAATTAGTACCTACCACCTAAATACAGTTTCATCACTCCAAGTGGCTTTAATTCTAATTCATTGTATAGTTCTTCAGGGTCAGGTTATTTTTAGAGTATATAATATTGTTAGATAATTCAATAATTGAATATTTATATAGTTATACATTAAGTATACATTTTATTTGGCACTGGCACGTTGCTAATTTGAGTCGTCGCTACACGATAAAATAATATTTGAATGCTCACTGATTTATTTTTCTTCCACAATATAATATAATATATTTCAATATATTTGAGCAATATTAAATACTTATTAGTTATTAGTGCTTATTACAAAGTAATAACTAATATTATTTTAGTTATGTACATTGTACAGCTAGCATAGGGGATTCAGGTTTTTTTCGTATTGTTTCCATAAAATATACTATAATATCTATAAATATTGAACAATAATACTAGTTATAGTTAAATAAGTAAATAAGTGTGATTTGCCAGTTTAAAAAAAAAGTGACTGGGGGATACGACACTCAAATTCCCCTCTCGTATTTACGCCATTAAATACTTCTTAATTTTTAATGTTTAGCATGGAATCAATTATTATTCATACATAGTAGAAATTTATAGTGAAACTAGAAGAGCTCAACAAAAAACTCATCGATCACAAATATTTAAAATCATTGTCATTTTATTAATATAATATTATGCCTTCGGATATCACTGAACTGTAAATATGGAAAGCGAGTAGTAGATATATTATAATTTATGCATTGAAAAGTGTCCCCTTATATGGATGCCGCCATTTTGATTCCAGATACATTTTCATCAGAATCATATCAACAAAAATAAAATTCTTAGTAATAATGAATTAACGTATTATTTTTTTATAGCTGGATAATAATATATTATAAAAAATAATGAAAACTGAATCAATATGGTGCTGTCCGATGGTGGGACAAGTTTTTCGGTCCTTAGTGTCTTCCATATATACAGTTCAGTAACAGATAAACATATTTGGCACAAATTTATTATTTTTCTATCGCCACTAAAATTAATGAAAAATTCGTCACAGTATGGACGTTTAGGTAGTTACTAAATAGTATATAATATATCAAGAATGTTAACAAGAATATGTATCAAGAATAATTTATGCAAAATAATATAAAATATGTTATTTATTATAAATAATGTATTTAAGTACAATGGAATTAATTTAAGTGTCTGCACTCATTACTTCAAAACACATTTTTTATTTTATATTTCGTAACAAAATATTTTTCAGAGTATTTTGACACATAAAAATCGAATTTCAAATTAGTAGTTAGTTAGATATAGTGTATAAGCATTTAAATTGTAAAGTTTAGAAGAGTGATATAGAGTGACACAGAGGTACGCCGCAAAATGTTGGTCCACTACTACGTTCAGCTAAACCTTTAATAGCTACCTACTTATAAGTTATAATTAATTAACTACTTGTTCGAAAGTCGATTTTTACGTATCGAATTAATCAGAAGAATATTCTATATCGGAATCTGAAATTAAAAATGTATGTTGTCATACAAAAAGTAAAACTTAAAAATTATTAACCATAAAAAATTAAAAAATATAGTGTTTTCTAATAATATATATTTTTTGTTTGGCAATAAAATATAATTATGTAAAAACAATATTTTCAAAAGTTTATACTTATTGAAATACGAGTGTAGACTTTAGACATTTAAATAGATCACATTGTATATTATTAATCATAATTCATAATAACAGCAATAGTTAAATGCATAATTAATATATTTATGTATAGATAGAAAAAAAATACAGTTTTGTCTGTTGTTCAGTAGTTCAAAAAGAAAAAAAAGAGATGCATTAAAATTTAAAAAAAAATTCAAATAATAATGTACCTAGGTATTCGTATTGTTATAGATATTTCTACTAGTCGACATGTAATTTTGCATTCATGTTTGTGTATCAAATTGCCAAATACAATACGGGCGCTAAACAAAATGCTATTTGCGTACATATATAGGACATTTTGAGTAGGTTCGTATTATTATTATTCCCCCTTTTTTGTGGCCATGACAATGGCAGACAAAACCTGAATTTTAAACATCGTTGTATTGTAGGGTCAGTGGAATATAAATGAAGAAAAAAGAGCAAGGTGTACAAATACAGTTGAACGAGAGACAAGATCACAGTTTCATCAAAAATCGTTGTATTACAATTATTGTTCTGTAATTATTATATAAATTATAATTTACCAGTTTGTATATCTCTTGAAGATTTCTATCGGTGCAAGTCGATTATGCGCTTTTACTGTTCGGTATTCAAAATCTACACAACGTTTGACCAGTCGATACCTATCCTAATAAACAAGTTTATAATATTTTTTTTCTAAGAATTATATAAACCCAGTAGCGCCAAATCCTACTGACTAGGTGTAGTCGTCGCTACATATTGAAAATAAGGGGAGAAGAATATTCAAAGAAAAATATTTAAAACAGTTAATTATTAGGAAACATACTTGTGTAGGTAAATTTTATGATTAAATTCAGTCATTTACTCACTTTTTTAAATAACTTTAATCACTCCCAGCACTGGTGATACCTTATTTTACCTCGGTACATTAAATTTACCAATATTAACAATTAATATAACTAAAAAATAAAGTATTCAATTTTGAGTTTTGGAGAAGGGTAGGTGGGTAAAATTATGACTTGTTACACCCGAAAAAAATATTTTGGGCACCATCGTTAAATATACCATATATTATACTATAATAGGTAGGTACCAAAAATATTTATAATAATTCAAACATGTACATATGTGAAAAATGTGTTATGTCAAAATTTGTACAATAATCAATAAAACAATAATAAAAATTAAAAATAATTAATAAAATCTATGTATATAAAAATTATTGTTAGTACTTAGTTATTTCAGAAACCACAAAAACTATCGAAGTCATAGACACTTATTATTAGGTTCAATTAGTGCTTCCACTAACTTTTGTTTTAATTAGGTGTCGCTAAAAAATTAATCCAAAACTAAAAAAGCATGTCGCCTTCAATCTTATGTATTAAAAATATTACTAATGTATACTGATTTGGTGTTTGATAAAAATTGTCTTATATATTATGTCTAGATAACTTTCAAAACAAATGATTAGTAAAAAATCTTAAATTAACTAATGTTTAAATTAAAATATTTTTTTCATGAGCTCAGAACCAAAAAGTTCTGTCTCAAAAATAATATTGTTTATGAGAGCAATTTTAAACTTCAAACTGTAATATCTTCGTTCGTAATAAATGATTTTTAATTATTATCAAATCTAAAAAAAGATGAACAAATTGATTCCGCTCTGGTATCATTAAAAAATGATGTGTCGTATGAGTCACCGCAATATATGTGTTAAATAATAATTCAATGATATGAAATGTATACGAAAAACAATTATAAGCAAAGATGGTCTGTTAACCTAAATTACTCAGTATATTTCATAATATTTTTAATATTAAAGAAATTAATTAAATTTATGAATAACTGAATCTACAGTAATTGAAATCTATATTTATAAAAATTAGATTTTTAAAAAAATTGTTTTAATTCTAGAATTTGGTTCCAAGGCCACCTTTTATTGAGTAAATATTTTTAAATTACCTACAAAATGATTTACTTAACTGAATTTGACTTTATGATTTATTTTTTTAAAAATCCACTTAATTATATCGAACCCTTTTAAAATAATGCAATATCATGTTAACTTTGTGACTTCAAGATATATTATATTTGAAAAATATAATCCATAGTATATTATTCAGCTAATAACTATAGTAATAAAACTTCAGTTTTTTACCATTAAAAAGTTTTAAAAATATCGAGAAAAAGTTTTTTTCAGTAAAAAAAAAAAAAATGATGAAAAAACTAAAAAATATTAAAAATTATTCAATCGAAACAGTTCCCGGAAAAATATAATCATATAATATTAGCTTTATAAGTACAATAATTATGTAGTTACTAGTAATTTTTATTATATAAATGTAATAAAATTGCCAGTAGGTTAACTATTAAAAATAAATTATGAATATGTACCTAAGTCTAAATGTATAATATAATAATTGTTTAATATAATTTCTCAGATACATAAAACATGTACATTTAAACAGAGTTCTACACTTCTACCAGCAAACAAATAAAATATAAAACTGATACAAACTGCAGACATACAACATAATATTATAATATACCAAATAATAACATAATATAGCTAAAACTATACACAATAATGTTTATTGTTCACTGTATATCCATAATAATAACGATTAAAAACTATCGTTTTTGAGGGTATTTTTTTGATGTTTTACTTTAACAACAGTATCGAGTAAAGAGTTCCTAATACCAAAATTGATACAAAATGTTCACAATAAAAATCTTAAAATGATTGGCTTCAGTCACGAAACGTGTTTTGAGGTCAAGCATCAGCCGATGTCACTAGTTCCCGGATGGGTAACCACCCGGGTTTTAGTGGCAAATCCTCGCCATATATACACGTGTTCTAGCTGGCTGTACCCTTCCCTACAGTTAAAAACCCACTAAATAACCTTCAGGTTAATAACCATAAATGTTGAAGCTTTAACTCAATTTAAAAAAAAAATCTTACAAACGTAACAATAAGTTCATCTTCCAGCTACAAACCAATTTGTTGTTAAATAACCTGTAAATGTTTTCATTTAAAATTTATTTAGATTACAAAATAAGTTATAAAAAAACTCAGGGAGTAGATTTGTACCTAAACATAAAAAAATAATTACTTGAAAAAAAAATAAGACGGTTATTAAAAGTAATGAGAATTTTCTACTTTTGACCAAAGTACAAATCACATCAAATTTGCATCAAAAAACTTCCTAAATCTAACCTTTTGAAAATTGGAGCATTTAGCCTGTTCCAAAATATGACGACTGACAAGTAACAACACACACATTATGCTACTATAGATACATTCATCACTCCACTTAGAATCTGTAATTAGTAAAAAAAATAAATTTTAAATAGTTATAATAAGATTATAAGATAAAATATAAAAGCGAGTTTTTTTTATGGAGTTACATTTTATTTAAACCCACAAGTAAAATAAGTTTAATCTCATTAAAATTAGTTTTATTTTTAATTTACTGTTTATACTTAAAAATAAAAACAACCTTGGATTCATTTTACGGAATATTTATAATAATGTTGTTTAGGTGTACTGGACATACATAGAGAATTTTTAACTTTAAATCCCTTAATCTATAGTAATTAAGATTGGGTATTCATTTGAAAATAGCTGGAGAGTTTTTGTCAATTTAATAAGAATTAATGTTGACAAAAACTGAAAAGTAATACAAAATTTGTGATTTCGCAATCAAATTTTATAAGTAATTAAGCTGTATCGTAATAATATCAATTACTTTAGATTTTCATAATTGATCACAATACTGATGGATTCTAAACTTCCAATAGACAGTGTTTAGGACACGTGTTATAAAAATTTTATGTAATAACCTAAAAAATACATTTAGTAGGTACAGTGAAATATATAATAGCTAAGATTATAGCGTGCCTAATATAATAAAATATATTTCGTACAACATGAAAATAATTTTTGCATTTATATATTATTTAAATTATATATAAAATTTTTCACCAATATGTGATACAACTATAATATCCGAATACGTTCTTATTTATTCAAAACAAACTTTTTGATAAATAAATTGCAAGGCATTGTGTAATTCATTATCATAAATATTTACATATAATTAAGCAACTTAGTTTTCTCGAGATATTTTAACTCATATTTCTGAAATAATAATTAATATGACATTATTGTTATTATAGTGTTATTCCGCAGTAATTGTGTAACATAGTATTTACTATTGGTAGTTTTCCATAATAAATTTAATTTAAATGATTATATTACATTGTGTTATTTTTATTATTATTTAATATTTAAATTGTTTTCAAACACCAACAATATTATTTTTACTATATATAACATTTATATTCTTTCAATTATTTTCTTACACGAATTAAGTACTTGTATAGTTATAATATCTTAATATTGTTCTGCCAAATTTGTCTTTCATAGTTATTTTCAATTGTATTTAAGAAATTTATTTGAAGGACTTTATCCTGTTAAACTTGTAAATAAGTATACACGGAAATAATTTATAATGATATAACTACATATTTCCATTAAATATATTAATTATTGATCACGAGTTAAATTATAATGTTCATTCGTGTGTAATATTTAGCTAGAGTACAATTATTTTTTATTTATACGGGTTTATATTTTATGTTCCATTCTTTCATAATAGTTACTGTTCAATAATGAGAAATAAGGACAATTCATTAGAAAATGGATTGATCATACTTGAGTCCTGGCGACTATAGTCTACAGCCTATACATGATCGATGAGGAAAAAATTATTATAACAAATTTTAATTTTTTTATATTGTATTGACTAGGTAAGAAAACAAACTAAATACGTTTTATAAAGTACTACGAATATAGTTACAAAAATAATTAAATTACCTACTATTACTGAAACAATAAGTACATCTAAGCAACAATATCTAAGGGACAAACGAAAGATATTATATATAATACTATATAATAGATGAATCATAAACGAAATAAAATTTAAAAAATTAATTAGCTTAATGAAAAGAATACAATACTTTGAAGGCTTGAACACAAGGATATACCTTTGTATATTGTGTAAGGAATGTAAAACAAAAAAATGTATAACTTATATAAAATCAACAATGGTTGGTATTATTATCGTTTAGTTTACATGACAACAATGGTCGTAACCGATGAACAGAATCAATATAATGGTGGTACCTATTCTATAGAAAATATAATATAAATACATAAAAACCAAGTATTTCGGATTACCGTAATTTAAAAATGCAAACCTTTGATCTGACATTTAACTTATTTGGTGATTGGTTATGCCATTAAACAACAGTGATCTAATCGAATAAATCCAAGTTGATTAATATTTGTTTTTATCCCGAGATTCAATAATAATAATTAAACAAACCGAATTCTCATAAAATGTATAGTATGTAAAATTATAGTCAACGTTGTTATAATACGTAGGTGTTCATGTTATTGTTAAGCTCGATAGGCTACATAATATCTCGGACAAAGTCTATTAACACGCGCGTAGGCACCTATGTATGATAATGTTTCATAATAATATTGTTCTAATAAAATATAAGAATCCATAAGTAGCACACTAATACGAGTATTTATATAGTTTATACTATTGTACGTACATAATATATGAAATTTTCTTATTACATAGATTTCCTACATTGGATGTAATATGTTTCAAGTCCCTTATTTGATACAACATTTTTCCTAATTCTGTAATATGTATATTTATATAGATATATAAACAATTTATCAACTCGAATTATAATTTATAGTTCTGGTTTGAGGAAAAATATACAAAATTATGGAATAAAGAACAATGATAATTATAATATCGTTAACAAAACGTTTAAATTTCCCATAAAATCAATGAAATTCCACAAATATAACATCGTACTTGTCTATAGACTTTTTCGAATTTTAGATAGAAATATCATAATGAAATTTAAAAAGCCTGTAGTTTGTATTATATAAGATAATACAATTATAAATTTAAATATTTTAGTAAACTACTATAAGTTTAATTACAATATAAAAGACTATCATAAGTTAAATAAGAGTTTTATTAATTATTAATTTTAAAAAAATACATGGATTACTAACAATATAAAATATTATGTTTAACAATACATGCTATACCTACACTTAACCTACCTTATATACACTAATACACTAGGTATTAGTGTATTATATTTGAATATATGTCCTATTCTTAGGGAAATTAATAATGACGTTTCCACTACCAGTAAATTGAGTACTTACTTCAGTACAACCTGTTATGGATAATATACAATATTAATTATGCTAAATCGACCATCAAGAAAGTTATTATTCGACCACGTTAAAGTTGAAACAATGAAGATATAATTTACCTATAGCTTGACATATTACGCTAACAGTTAGTTTGGTCCTAATGTTGGGATGATTATGTTAGAATCCAGTAATCGTCTCACCAACCAAATCTTAAAACTGGACTTAAATAACTATTTATTTTTTTTTAATGTACTGAACAATTTTGGATAAAACTGGTTAAAATTTTGCTGGGTCAAAAAGTTTGAAAATTTAATACAAAGTTTCTCATAAATTGTTTTAATAGCAATTCAAAAATATTAAAAAACACAAGCACAATTTTTTTTTATAAGTATTTAAAGTTCAAATTTTGATCAAAATTCATCGAACTGTCGAATTTTTGCAAATTATTTTGTAGTTAAAAATGTATAAAATGTTCAATTTTTATAGCTAAAAATTTAACTATATATAATTAACATTTACGTAATTAAATTAATATTGTGCCACATTTATATGCATTTTACGTATTTGTATTTTAGTTTAAATTGCTATGTAAAATAATATGATGGAACTGGTTTAACAGAAATCGACCGATTTGTTAAAATAATTCTGTATATTTTGATAATCCTCGAACAAATGTTCGTATATTTGAACATGGAAAATAGTTTAAATGTATTAATGATATTTCAAAAATGTATCGTACAATATTTTAAGTTGTAAAAAACGTAAAATATTTACAATTTCAAAGTTTAAATCATATATTTTAATATCTATATTTTATAATAAAATAAATAACAAGTCTTGATTTAGATATAAAATATCACAAACTAATCTGCAATCAATTTGGTTAAGAAGGGTATGTATTTTTTGAAATTCACTCAAAATTTTTCTCATATTTACTTTAAACACATAATCTATGTTATTAAAACTGCTAGATATGCATAATTGATTGAGTCAGATATATGTTTAAGTTTTAAAAAAAAATAATATTTTATGCACTTCAATATAAGATAAAAAATATTATAAGATTTGTATAACATGTGTACAATTTATACTACAGCTTATTATACATTTTTCATTGTACTTAACTGTTTGACAAATGTTTCAAACTTGATTAATATTGTACATTTTTTTTATATTCAACACATCCATAATACATCACAGCATAATTTCTATATCAATTGTCTGTTAGACATAAAATAATAAATTTAATTATCAAACAATTTTTTGATTTTATAATTTAACATCGTAGGTATATATAGCTTATTTGTGTGCGTTACGGTGTATTAAATGCAATACTAATTAATTCTCATAAAAATTCTGCCCTTATGCTAAGTGTTATTTGTACCTATCAGAAAAATTAAGTTATAATACTATTTTCAATGATTTTATTGTTTAGAGCAGCCGCATAACTTAGTGTAAGTACATCAAATTTAATAGCTTCGTTATTTTAGTAGTGAAATATTTTCAAAATCTGTTGTTTCGTAATATCAACTATTAAAGTATGTACTACCAATTATTTTAGTGCATAATAATATATTAAGTACCTATCCACCTATTGGTTAATTAGCATCATATTTATATTATGATGATCAGAAACCACGACGAATGCAGTTGTAATCGCGCTCAAACCATTTATATAATAATCGTCGCAGTCGTGGGCAATCGTGTTATTGACCTGTTTGAAAAATCAAACTAAAAGTGTTGCTTACACGTTCCAACTTACGTATACCTACGTGCTATGTTTATATGTATGCAGATGCGCGTGCTGGTTTGCATATCGAGTTAGCCCAATTATATTAATATTATAAACGTGTGTATGTTAAAACATTCCATTTCAGGGGCCAATATGCGAGAGTGCAATGACTGATAAAATAAAATACGTGTAGTCGCTATAGTCCGATAAATTCACTAGACCCGATGACGAAAATATTTACGAAAAAAAAATGACATACAGAATGGCTAGTGTTGATCAAGCATTAATCAATATACCAATATCATTTCAAGTCAAAAATACGCTAATAAACTATCAACGAAAGCACGTGTGCTTAATTTTAAATACATTATGACGTGTTCTATAAACTTATAAGAATTTGTAAAACCTTAAAAAAAAATCGATAGTAGGTACTTTTAACAAACTCGAAAAATTATATGTTTTTATTTGTATTGGTTATAAGTACTAGTGTTATAAATAATAACACTGGAGCCCATATTTAAATGACTGTTTTATCATAATCATTCTTTTAAAAAAAACCAAAAAATGTTTTTTTAAACGTAATAATGCCTTTTAAAATGATCAATTATTTTTTTAGGCACGCAGCTGTACAACTGATAGGTAAACGATTTTAATCTCAGCATTTTGAATAATTTACCAAACTTAGGCACACCTAATAAATAAACAGTATATTGAAAATAAATGCAATCGCGATGTTTTTCCGACTGACCAATTAGTTGTTACCGCATTCGATAATCTCTGGAGATAGGTAACATCTTAATATTATCGCTTTCATACATAAAACAATTGACAATTTGTACGGATGAGAAATACCTAAAAACAATTAAATCGTAAATTATAAAAACAATATTTTTTGATATAATTTTTTTAATTTCTTAATTTACACTAAAACTCGTAACGTGTATTAAGATATACACTAAAAATTATTAAAATTACACAAAAATACTAAAAGCAAATGCTCAAAAAACAAAAAAAACACATAAAAAATTGCTTAACAAATATTTCTACTTTGAAATATTTGTCACATACTTATATGAAACAAATTATATACATAGAATGCAATATTCCAGACTCTAGTGCATCCAAAAATAATGCATTTTGCATTGAAATTCGTGCCCTAGCTATAAAAATGTAAAAGCTTAACAGACCGTTTTTAAAAGCTATTGTATATTTTTTTAAATAATATTATGGTTCTAGCCGGAAACCAATATTCAGATATTAATAGATACCCTGAAAAACAGTCCCGGATCAACGGATACATTCTAACGATTATCGATTTGTTATCTAGTGTCCTAACGAGCACCATCCAATAGCAACGGCGTCAAGGTTTCCGTCCTAGACCTCGACACTTGCTGGCGATCGCGGTCCGGAGGTGGCCGGCAAGATGTACGTCGACGGTGTTTTTAGTACGCAATAATGAGATATTCGGTACGTCGTTCGTAATCACGCGCCAGTCGTGTTGATTATTTTAACGATAGTATGATATATAGTATAACATTATTTTAATATTACGTTATGCACAACATAATGCACGTTTAATTCTGGTTTTTCAATTGTTTTTTTTTTTTTGTTGTTTATTGATTCGACGCGTCTCCTCCTGCCGACCGCGATTAGTGGCGTTTGGCTCAGCGTGCGAATAACGTATTATGGGTACACGCGTCCAGTTAGATGCAATATAATATCATTATACGCGATATTGTACAGTATAATGTTAATGTGTGTCGGTGAACGCCGCCGCCTGCGCCCACCCGCCAGTTCCGGCGGCGCGACGGGCAAAGGACGCGCGCACAGGTGGTGGCCATCGGAAATAGAGATAAATAAATACTGGTCGTCGTCACTGAGGTCAAACGCGAACGCTACTGCCGCCGTGAACTTGCCACCGCCGTCGACGCCGCGCCCGCGAGTAACATATTTTGAAATACGACGCCGAAGGGGGCGGCGACGGAAACAACAAAATCACAGCAATTATAATTCACTGGCAATCGTATCGTTACAATAATACCATTAGGTATGTACGGTATTATTACTATTATCGGGAGAGACGCGGTCGGCGCTAGACGGAACACGCGCGCACGTTAAACTGTAATAATAATAATATGTAATGCAATATTATTACATTGTACATTGGCCGCACAGTATTTATTCATACGCCAGTGCATCGTATTAAACCGTTTATTATCGATTGTAGTTAAGTGATAGTCGCCGCAACACGTCAGTGCCGGAGTCGTCGTTTGTAGTCCGAGACGACGAGAATCACGCGTGCGGCTCATACGAAACGGACGCGATGAGACGATTTGCCGAAAAATGTGAGTGCGTTTTATTATTTGTTTCATTCATTTTGCTCCCTTGTACGTTTTATTAATAGTAGTTAAATTAAAATTTGAAAAAAAAAAAAAGATCTAATGAGTTAACACACACTATTTATTTTGACGACAACTCACTTATATTTTCAAACTTTATAGGTGGAAAAATTTTAACTACAAAATATTTAATAACTAACAAACATTAACAATTTTGATGAATTTCGTCAACGTTTTACATTTATACAGTTTTTAACCCTTTGATTCGCATATACATTTATTCTCACGTGTTATTATTTATAGTTTGTCGTGAATATTATATTTGTGAGGAACACGTTTTAAATTGTCTAAATTTTTACTCACAAACAAAAATTGTATTATACATAAGTCGAATAAAATCTAAAATAAAGTTGAAATATCACAAACATATCTATAAATAATTAAAAACATCTAAAATATTTTTTAAATGTTATTATACCTTGAAAATCCATTTATTTAATTTTTTTTTAAATGTCAAATCTATAATTCATTTTTGAATTAAAACAAAATTAATTATATTAAAGACTGATTTTGCATAAAAATACCAGTTTTTTCTTAATTTTGCTTACATTTTATAAAGTACTAGAAAATTTCTATTTTTTATCACTCCTCTCATAATCTAAAAAAATATTATGATAAAATTATTATTATTTGAAATTGTTTGTATACGGCAATGTACAAACACAGTATTAGAGACCACTAAGAGAAAACTATTAATGATTTTAATAATAAATCTAAAAAAACAATTGAATTATTCAATGAAAATAAAACTGAAGTTTTAAATTATATTCGTTATAATCAGATATAATAGCAACTAGCGTGTGCTTTTTGTGGTATTGTACTGTTACATTGACTTGGAAACCAAACTTTCAATCGCCGAAATGGATGCATCAGATATCTGATGATAACTTGACGGACATACCAAAATCCGTTATAAAGCTTCAAGACAGAATTTTGTATCCTGCGAAGCTTTTTTTTCAAAACATGTTCAGCTCACAGTATCACATAGACAAATCTCGGGCACTACAGGTTCGAATAAAGTTAATTTCATTCAGAACACAAGCACAACATCGATGGTGTATTTAGGCTTAACTACTTTCTTGTTTTGTTTTTCAGAGAACACAAAAGCGAGTACTGAAGTCATTCAAATTTTTTTGTAATACCAATGGAACTAGATCTAAAACGAGGCCAACGTCTGTACATGAACTAAGGCCAGGTGATATAGATATAATTGGCAGTGTCGGAGATTCTTTGACAGTCGGCACTGGAACCTTTTCGTATTTTTTACCACAATTAGTCATCGATTATCGCGGAACATCATGGACAGCGGGTATTATTTTTAATTTAATTTAAAAACATAATATTTGGAATAAGTAGTTAAACGTTGATTTATTTTACAAAATTATTTAACTTTTTGTAATAATTATTATTAGGCGGACAAGGTACATGGAGAGAATTTTTAACTTTACCAAATATTTTGAAAGTTTTTAATCCTAAATTAATTGGCTATGCGTATGGTGATGCACTGTCTGAACAGCGTTTTTCTCAATTTAACGTAGCTGAAGTCGGTGCCCTCAGTAGGGACCTACCATTTATGACAAAAGAACTGGTTAAAAGAATCAAAATGGATAAGAGGGTTAATATAACCGAAGACTGGAAGGTAAGACTGAAATATATTTATTAATTTTTTATGTTTTATATGAAAAATATTAAAAGAACAATTTATTTCAACAGTTAATAACAATGATGATGAGTTCAAATACATTTTGCTTAGAATTGTGTTACGAAGATTATACTACGTATGCTGAAAAACATAGACAAGAAGTTTTAAAGGCATTACTATACATAAAAGAACATTTGCCACGGACTATAGTCAACTTCATTTTAAGTCCAAGTAAATTTAATTTAATATTAAAACAGAAAATAATTTTATTGAAACTAATCACAAACAAAAAATACAAACCATCCATGGGAGCTTTCCCGTGAAAAAAAATGTACATTTTAAATAAAACAATATTTTAAAATTTCGTACATTTATTTTATTCCAAAATATATTAAATTTGATTTAACATTAGAATCTTAAATAACTATTTAAATCACCATTACAAAAAAATATCATCTTAAATTGCCAATATTTCTATCGTGCTTTTACAAAATATTTAAGTGAGTAGAGATTCTATCAATTTCGTAATAAATTAGTTTTTACATTATACTTTAAATAATCAAAATATTTTATATAAAATACATTTTTAAAAGAGACCTCACTTAACTTTAGTTACTAAAGAATAAATTATTGTAATAATAACTTCCTCGTTCCTACTTAGTAATGCACTCTAGTGGTGTAAACTAATAACTTTTTATATAAATATATCTACCATACATAAGCAAATTGTTAACTAATAGCAGCAATTAAAAATATAAATATTTAATACCGTATTATTTAACAGTAATTGATTGATTGAAATATGTTATTTAAACTTTAAGATTTTGAGTTGAAAATCTATCAATTGTCAAACATTAACAAATACTTTGTATTAACGTGTAACATATTAGGGGACGTTTAAAATTCATTATATAAGTATTTTTATCAAAATACACTGGAAATAGTTTAGATAAATTTAAAACATGCAATTATCGAAATGATCGGTATCGTTCAATGGTAATAATACTTAATATCTATAATATTTATGTAAAATTAAATATTCCTATCTAATTATAACTTTGTAGCATTAAAATAAATTGTGTTTTAATAATACTAATTAATGTACTTATTGAATATTATTCTAATCGGTAGAATTTTAAGTAGTTATCTTAATATCTAATGATAATAATAAGTTATAATAAATGTATAATTCTTCGAATTGGTAACTATCAACACTCGACTGTTATTACTCATTAGTAACTTTCTTATCGATTCCAAACTGTATCAAAATAAAATGCCAATAATATTGTTAGCAAATATTGTATACAAACTATAAGTATATTTTGTGTTTAAATAATCGGTATGTTCATAACTCTAGTATAAATATATCCTTATTTAAGAAATGACGTGTCTAATATGAAAAAGGTAATAATCTAAAAACTGTTTATGTATTTTATAGATTTAGAAATTTTACTTAATTTCACAAATCTGCCAAACATTTGTTTCTTCACTCACATCCTAGAGTGCCCGTGCTTGTTTTCAATACAGTACAGACATAAATTGTCAGATTATATAAAAGTAATGAAACAGTTTCAAGAAGTCGAGAAAGAAATAGTAAGATTATTTTTATATAGTAACGTGCATGAATTTTGAATGTGATTTTTCATTTGAAGTCGGTCGCATTGCTATACCAACGTAATTCGTAGTTTAAATATTCTTAGTCCGAAGTGAAGCTTGTGAATTAAATAAATAATATAAATGTGTTTATTAAATGATTTAAAATTCCAAAATTTTCTGTTTTTTTTTTTTTTAATGTATTTAAAAAAAATTATTATGTCTATAAAATAACAATTAAAACTAAATTTATCTAAATCTTCACCTTTTTTGACTAACCGATTTTTCAAATTTTAAGACATTTACTATATTAATTTGTTATGGCCAATATAATAGAAACTATTCACCAAATTCAACTCATAAATTACATTTTTAAAAGTTAGGTAAGTCAACCTTTAACGAAAGTGGTGTTGGTGTAGACTCTGCAGTGAATTATACGATAATAATTGAATTGAAATAAAATACAAATATTTTATGTGTTATTATAATTCTGAATTTAAAAAAAATTATAATGTTATTTTTAAATATTATTCCATATTATAAGTTATAAAACCATTTATTTGATTTTATAAGTTTGTGCAGTATACGATTAGGTTAAAATTAGAAGGGGTATGACAAAATATTTTTATATTTTTGCTTACCCCTTCAATTTTTTTTCCAATTCAAGAACTGCTTATCTGGACAGTACTTAGGTAACATATAACAGTACTGTACATAGTAGATACCAGAAACAATATTATATGAGATATGTAACTGAATAATTGAAAAGTCATCATATTATTCATAAATTCACTAAAACATTTAAATTATACATCTATATCTCTCATATTCTGTAATTACAGTTTTAATTTTGTTGTAGTATTAACCTCTTCAGATACAAGGATATCTTTTAAAGTAGTAAAGACAGTGTTTACTTATAGTAATTAGGTTTTTAAAATATAAGATAAAATTATAGTTTTAAAACAATGTGTTATCGTACAAAATATCAATGCAAAATCTAGATCTTATTTTGAACGTTGTTTTTTTTTAAATATTGTTTTTTTCTACCTACCCACGTAATCACATTTTCAATTGTTCAAAAATATTTTAAAAGTAAATGTAAAGACAACGTGGCTCATGTATCTTGATCTTATAACAAGGTGGGTGATGGTGAAATTATGTTAGCTGATGCTCAGGGTTCGTTAATGATTGTACAGTGTATTTAGACATGTCTCAAACAACTTTTTGAATGTAAACATTTGCAAATCGTTTATATTGCCGGTAATTTTTATTAAAAGCCAGTTGCATTGTTAGTTGACGTTAAAAAAATGGATTTGCTAAATCCGTTTAAGACAATTTAAGAAATTCAATACTCCTTACTCGCAAAATAAAAGCGAAAGATCTATATACTCTCAAATATACATTATATTATGATCCGCATCATAAACAAAAATCAGAATTCAAAATGTTTTATTAGTGCCAAAGAAAAACGTTTGAATTCATACACATTGAATACATGATTTGAGGAGGGGATGGCGAAGTTGAATATTGTGTAATCTGTATAACCAAAGTATATTATAATGATTCAAGTAAAAATATAAGTGATTACTGATTACTATACTCTGTGCAGTGAGAGAATATTTGTTTAGCGAGAGAAAACCCCACAGTGGCCCGACAAAAATCAGTTCTTCTGCACTTCCCCATTCCCAACACTCTTAGTGAATCCAGTCTCAATAAAAGGGTGTCTAGTAGAGATGCGTAAAATCAGCGTATTCTATCACTGGACAGAATATAGTTCCATCCTGCGGTGAAATATTCTTCCAAATCTTGACCCAAGATTTTTTGGGTACAAACTAATTAAAAATATAAAATATAAAATTATATATTATGAAATATTATTCTTACTTCATTTATTTTTTTCATTTTTTACACATCGGACCGCAACTTAGATAAAACGCATAAAAGCCCAGTTCGTAACTTGGATATAACATATAAAACCCCCAATTAGGATTAGACCTTTTTTCGTAG
This sequence comes from Pentalonia nigronervosa, assembly GCA_014851325.1. Lineage (NCBI taxonomy): Eukaryota > Metazoa > Arthropoda > Insecta > Hemiptera > Aphididae > Pentalonia > Pentalonia nigronervosa. The sequence goes on along the minus strand of JACXSJ010000105.1, from coordinate 13,397 downwards.
TTGCCTTTGAAATGCAACTAGTATGCAGTCAAAAATATAGAGGAGCTCAGCACCCATAGTTTTTCCATTAAAATTGCACTCCTTAAATGACAATGTTTTTGTTATATTTGACCGCTAGTCAATTAGCTGGAAAAAAAAGATGATAATTCTAGTGTAAAATATATTTTTTAACAACATTTTCCTTTATTATTTGATGACATTTATTTGATAATCACGTCCTTTTCTTTGATTGTCATATACATAAATTAATGACATGTATTTATTTATTTTTAGGTAGAATATGAAGAACTAAAGAATAAAGATGATTTTACGGTTGTTCTCCATACGTTTTCAGAATATCTGAAGTTCCCATTAAATCGGTTTAATACTACAGATACAACGTATTTGGCAAGTGATTGTTTTCATTTTAGTCAGAAAGGTTATGCAAGAGGTAAGAATAATTTAAAAATTTTAAAAATATTTTTTAATTTATGATTAAATAATAAATTATTAAAATAGTACTAGATATTAGTTAAAAATAAAAATGCATAGTTTTTAATTTATATTATAAACAGTTTTTCAATATTTTAGATTTTGAGCTTTGCTTCAAATATATTGGTATTATAATAATATTTTTCATTTGTATGTCTAAATACACTTTTTACTAAACCACCCCCCTGGCACTTTTCAAAATAATTGGGAAAATTAAACAAAAAATAACGGAGAAACGGAATATATACATTACACCAGCTTTAAACAAAATCATTTTTTTTTTTTTTTTTTAATAAATGTGGACAAAATTAAGAAAAATTGCAAATTATTTTTTGTCACACCTGCACTGAAAGTTTAAATTTTAATTCCTGTTAAAGCGTTGAAAAATTATCTTTTTTTCCTCCAGTGGACAATAAATGCTATTTTTCCTCACTTCCCAAATAATAAAAAATTGTTAAAAGCTCATACATTTTTAATTTTAATACGCACCTAAGGATTAAAAATGTAATACAAGATTCTTCATAAGTTCTTATTATAACAATTTAAAAATACCATGTGTATATAGCCATAATTATTTTTATAAAAGTTTAGAGTTAAAATGTTGACGAAATTGGATATTTAAATAAATTTTAAAAAAAGGTGGGCGAGTGAGTACTGGTCTGCTGTAGTGCTGTATATACATATATATAAGATTGAATAATTTTGTTTGTTTCATAAAAATAATTATATCTAGGTTTTTTTCTAGGTTGGGTCCGAGTGCAGAGTCTAGATTGTAGGATATACTGTGCTCAGTCAGTTCTTTGTTGTAAATTAAGCAGTCGTCTATTAGTTGATAGACGATTAACAAGGTTCCACAGGTTTAATAAATGGGGGGGAGGCTCATCTCTGGCCCATTGGGAAGCCGTAGGTGATTTTGGTGTGACCAATACAAAATCGGTTAAAGACAGTGTCTTCTTTATGGTTGAGCTTTGGGTTTATCCAACAACAAATATCTATTTTAATCGGGTTTAATTTGGTGTTTTTATTGATACAAATTCTTTGCCATTTATTTTTTGTATATTTATTTATGAGTTTTTTCAAGTCGTCATATGGCATTTGGTTTATTAACACAGTTTCATTATAATTATTAATGGATATTAAGGCATGTTCGTCGACTATATCGTTACCAATTATTCCTGAGTGACCGGGTATCCACATGATGATGATGTTTTTACCCAATCTAAATATTATACTTCATGTGTTTGCATTCTTATATATAATAATATGAAATTAATTAATTATTATTCAATATTATTGTTGACATTATAATATACTGATTAATACGTATTATATTAAATTAAGAATTTTTTTGTCATAAAATAAATTATATATATTTACAATATTTAAATTCATGTATATAATGACCATGAAAATTCAACATGGAGTTTTGTCAGTTATAAATTATAAATAATAAAAATTAGATACCGCCCTAAATAGTTAATTACATATTTTTTGTATTCTCAAATTTACCTTAAAACGTGGTCTGAGAATGGCAAAATTAAAAACTAATGCATTATATTTTTACATGTTTGTATTTCAGCTGCAAATGCATTATGGAACAGTATGATGGAACCAGTTGGCCGTAAATCGACGGACTGGTCTAAAGAATTCGATCGATTTAATTGTCCAACAGAAGAGTCTCCATACATCAGTACGTGGAAAAATAGCATATTACTGTAATTAGTTACGTTGCTTACACTTCAATATATTATCTTCGATATGTTTTACAACAGCTTTGTACATTTTCACCTATGTATTTTATGTATTATGTATATAATGTGTGTAAATTAGTACTTATACGTTATAGTATTTGTCTACATCGACACGTTTCGTTACTTATCTCTATTGGTTTTCACCAATATGACAATATAATAGTCTCGTAATTATGTATATAGTTAATCGATATAAACAGTTACATTTATATTGTTTTTATTGTATTTTATCGTGTATATTTTATTATATATTTAACGCATAGTCACTTAACAATATTCATATATAAATATATATTTTAAATTACAAGCATATATTTTATATTCCTAAAATAAATATTATTATACAGTTATTTAATATCTGACCAATTTTATGGAGATCTATAAAATTTTTTATCGTTTCAATCATATTACACATTACCTGTATACGGCTATACCAATAATAGCTAACCTAAGATAACGTAGATGCTAGTATCCGCTACAAGCCTTAAAGACTTTACAAACTTACGTAGAATAAAATATTGTTACAAGTTACGACCACCATAATAAAATGTAGTTGTCACAGCATACACGTTAAGTTTTTTAATTATTAAGTCAAAGTACCTGTTGTTAAGAAAAAAATTTAAAGTAACCATTAATGAACATATATTTACCGATATGTTCTATCTATGTGTTTATTTATAACGGATAACACGTACTTAATAATTATACCACATCCTACAACACAGTAACTTACGTTTTCAAAAAAAAGCTATGCTAGTTAAAATATATTCTTAAATCTTTTTTTTAAAATGGACCTTTCAAAACATTATAAAATAATTTATTTATTATACCTGAATACAATAACTAAAAAGTAAAATTACAAAAGGTATTTAAATAAATAGTTAGTGCCTATATCAGTATATTGTTACAGTTAACGTTTAGTAAGAACCTACGATTAAACGCAGTATTACACTAAAAATACCAAAAATGTATTTTAATTTAAATTTAATTATAGAAAATCAAATAAAGTTTAAATGTTCTTTTCTTATTTACAATTAAAGCGTTAATAATTTTTGACTAAGTAAACTGACATGACTTATATTATGCCTACCAAACGTTGGTCTGTGTTATATCTATACTAAATGTACTTATACAAATTGTTGATTTTATATGTACCATGTACACAAGTACATAAGTATAGTAATTTATAATGTTTAAAATATAAACATTATTCATTTTGGAAAATAATTAAGATTGTATTATACGTGAATAAATACTTATTATCGTTTGATAAATCAATATAATTGTATTCAAATTCGAAAGGTAGTAATAAAAACTCTATGCAATTATAGTTTTAATTTATACTTGCAAGTAATGTTTACGAACAGCCAACTTAAAGAATAGAAACAAATTCAAATATTTAAAAAAATAAAAAATTATTATATAGTTAGTGGTTGTGCATTGTAGGTAAGTAGTATTATAGCATAGGCTATATAAAAGTACCAAATGTATTCAAATGCAATGCCACCTATTTGCTGATTATAAAATATAAATAATAATTTAATGGAAATATAATTGTAAATAATTTAGGTTTAGAATAAACACTCTATTACAAGTCACAATATATTATTAACATAATATTGTATTATACTCGTAAACTAAAATGTTCACATGTTGAAATAAGATAGACGAGTAAACACATGCAAATTATATTTATAACAGAAGGTTATATATTTTATACCTAATTTCTTAATTACTGTTCATTAGCTGGGTAAGTACATTTTTTTAATTATTTTTAAAAGTAGAGGTATCAATTTTGATAAAAAAAAATATTTCATTGAATTGTTCAATTATTATTAAATACTAATTGTAATTTGAATTAAGAAATAATTAGTTATAATATTACTCACTTATAGTTTTTATTTGGTGATAAGTAAATAGATTATGGTAACTTCATGCATTTAATACTGATTTTCGAAACTATGAGTATCAACTTAAATTTATTTGTATATATATATATATTTTTTTTTTTTTGGCCTTCATCAGCAAACGCGGTCTACCAGCCGTTTATAGAACCCGGGTTTTCAGAGAAATACACGAGCTTTACAAATTTAAGTATCTTGATTACCTTGATTATCATGGGAAATGGTTTACTGAGACTTTACTACGTGGTTTATTTCAATAATTAACTTATGACTTTCAACAATAATGCTTATAAAATACATTTATCGTTTGTGCACGATGTATTATATCTTATTGCATGACACTCATTTAATTAGAAGTATAGTAAGGAAACAATTACACGTTTTTTAACTAATAAAAATTACTTTAAAACAACAAAAATTTGAAATAATGATGTCTAATAAATATAAAAATGAGAATTTCGGCAAAATACGTCAAAATCATGAAAAGTGAAATTTTTTTTATTTAGAGATTCATAACAATTTTTTTGTTTTAACCTAAAATTTAAAAATTTAACACAAGATTTTCCATAAGTTTTTCTATCTTTTACAATAAAAAAAGTTTACTGAATATCAAACTAATGTTTTATAAAAGTTTGAAATCAGACATTGAATTTTCACCCGTAAACTACCGATTCCTCAGGAAACGATTTTCTTATTTTATTGTAATTCAAAAACGAATAACTGTAGACATTTGAAATTTTCAATGATTGTGAGATTATCATTTTCTATACACTATACAATTTTAAAAAAAATTTTACCAATTTTGAGCTAACTGTAAACTTAAGAAATTGTTGGTAACAATAATATCATAATATATACTTAATAATGTAGGCTGGCAGACCGTCTTTGATCAGAATCGTTTTTTGTATAAATGATTTTATATCATTGAATTCAAATTCAACATATTCATTACAGTGGCCCACTCGGCGCATCTACTCTATAGTAGACACTTTCCGACCTTTTTTTTTGTTTATAATTAGTTGATATTGGTTACAAATTATAATGCTAATAATAGTAATTATTAGTATTTATTTTTTGTATATTTTTTAAATAGTTACCATTGATTACAGAAATTCAAAATTTAATATTTTCATCGTGAATCTCATTTTTTTTAAATTTTACTTGTAAAATTTAACTACGGGTTATAGATTGATACCTTAAGAAAAAGTATAGACTAACTTTATAGGATAATTATTTTTAAGATAATATGCAAATGCAATGTTTTTTGCCAAAATAAATACAAGCAACCTAATATTTCTAAAACAATAATATTGTAATAAAATATGCTAGGCTGATACACTGTTTCTGCTCAGAATCATTTTTGAACACAATGGTTTATCATTGAATTCAAATTTAACACATCCATTACAATGACACGCTCGACAACTTTTGTAGACCAAAGCGGTACTCACTTGTCCACTTTTTTTATAGTAATTATTATGTATAGTACCTACTTTTTTAATTGAGAAATAAAGAAATATAGTATTTTACATGTATATGCTTGCTATTTTAGTAGACCATTGATTTAGAAGCAAAAGCGAACAAATTCTTCCCTAACACGTATCTTTGTATCATTCTAACACATGGACACCACCCATCACAAGTGGATACACCGGCTTCCTTGGACTTAACGAAACTTCGACTACGTTACCAGTAACTGACTTTGAAGCGGATTCAGTTTAATATTAGTCCACTTTACCTGTAGCCAGCTACCACTTCTCAGTAAACTTCAAACCTACGGGCACAATAGAATCGATGAAGCTGGAAAGCGGTGAAGGTGACGATGACCTATTGGGAACAATCCATGACCTGAGTCATGAGTATCCTCCAAATACACGTCTTATCGGAAGCTGGACGGTAATCACCTCTTCCCATTTAACTGTAATATATTTAACCGATACTCTGTATTATATCTTAACAAAGTCGATAATCACTTTTAATAAAACACAGTCTTTTTTTAGCCGAGATAATTATAAGTTTTCCAAAACCATGCACCGATTTTTTTGAAAATCTAGTAAGTTCAGGTGCAATAACTAACATAGACATTTTAATCGAACTATGGCCAGATTAAATATTATATTATGTATTAATGGTGATAAATTGTTTACAACTATTATTGAAAATAATTTTAGAAATATGTATGATATTATTATAATATTATTATGCATTAATGTATATACTAAGGATTCTAAGATGAAACAAAATAAACTGTATAAGGCTTACTCCCATTAAATTCTTTAAAACCCCCACCCCACATACCTTAATATAAAAAATGAATATTTGTTTAACAATATTAATTAATTTATCCTTAGTCTATATCGTTAATTTGGATTGTACCATTTTACTAGAACAAATTATGAAATCAATAACCATTTTGATAGATGTACACTGTACAGTTTCAACATAATATACAAAATAACTGTATTCTATAAATTGTATTTTATTTAAGATTTTAAAAGTATTTAAAAACATAAATTTAAAGAGACTCCAGAGTCATAACAAATAATGATATTTATTATGTAACATATATTTCAGTAGTAAAATGCTGTACCTACTACATAATATGAGCTTCAACACACAATATTGAAATAAATAATATTGTGTTTTTAGGAATTGAAAATGTCTTATAATATATAGTTTTGAAGAACCCGTGCTAACCTGCAGTCCGTGATGAAGTTAGGATAACTCAATGTTTACCAACTTACATTTTATTGTTACAAATATCAGCTTAAATATAATTATCTTATACTTTTATCAGTTTTATATAATATATTATTACAATGTACCTGCCTTTTTAGTTTATAAATAATTTTAGTTGAATTTTAAATTTCCATTTTTATAAACATGTTTTTTGAAGATCGTTACAATAGAACCATGTCACTGATCAATTGTATGTACCGTTCCAGGAGCACAACTATGTTCCATTTAAGCTTTTTTATCATATCTTTAATACATATACAGCAATAATAGATACTATAATTGCAATATAGTTTATTAGTTGCCAATGAAAATAGAAAATCATAAAATCTTACATAGATTATAAAAATAGATGAGCACAGTAAATTATTTTTACTTACTACTTAATTCACTAATTTACAGCTAGTGAATCCATAAAAAAAAATAATAAACTCAAAATCCAATTGATCAGTCGAATAATGTATAATATGTAGCATCAATCTATAATAATTTATGAAAAATAGAAATTTGGGAAAATGTTAAAGAATTTCAAATAAAGTATATTAAATCATTTATAAGTTGACCTGGATATATTGTTTTTTTTTACTTTTGAGTGACATTGTAATTTATTTTATTGTATGAGTACCTACAGGTATCAAATATATTATGAATTATGGATTTGTATTATACGGGTATTTTAAAATTTATAAAATTTGTGTGAGTAATAATTTTTATAAATTCTTGACTAAATATTACTGATTGACATAACTATTTTAAATGTTATGTAAATCAATTTATATTATACTAGAATTCTTAAAACACCATTTTATACATGAACATTTTAAAAACCATTATCTGCTTAACGATTCACTGTGTAAATGGGGAGGCTCTCAGTTTAAAAAAAAAAAGTTCATACTACAGTAGTACAATATTACTATAGTACCTATTATTATACCGTCACACTCCTTAAATATTCCATTAACAATTTATATACATTTTAAAATATGGTCCTTAAGTATATGTACTTAAAAAATCCCAAGAATTTGAATTCGAATAAATGCATAATTAAAGTATACAATGCGGGATTGATCACGCTTCGTGAAACACTGTTATAAATAAACCGTTCCGACGCAAGAAGCGAATTAGTCCCTCCTAAGTCTCCGTGAACTGTGTGAAGCGAGTGTGTTGTATATTGTGTATATGTAACGCGTAGTGTAATATATTAATATAATAATATAGTTACATGATATCTCATATAGTCATATATTATATTGTACTATGGCTACCCTTAAGAAGCGAAACTCGCGCATTGACAAAAAACATTCATAATATTATGAATATTATTATATTAAGTATTGTTGTATATTGCATCGTTGATAAGTATCAATGGCTGGTCTTTAAACCCGACTCACCATAGGACAACAATTAAATACAATAATTGGACGTATAACGAGTATAGGTACGATTAGTTCGTTTAAAATATTATTCAGAATCACATTATAATTAGGTAGATTGTTAAGAATGTTCAAAATCGCATTATAATTACTCAGATATCGAAGACGATGAAATGCATTTATGTACCTACAGAATAAAAATAGTATTGCATTTCATCTACGTAAGTGAGGCCATCATTTGTTAATTGTAATGTGTATGAAATATAATACTTATTTAATTACAAAATATTTTTACTTAATATAAAATTAGGAATAATATCTAAAATCAAAGACATAAAGAAGTGCCATTATATTATTGACTAATTAGTGACCGTGACACGACATTTAAATCTATGAAATAAAGTGGGTATACATCATGACATATTTGCATGCATGTATTGAAAATCAGTCTTGTATAAATAAAACTTATATAGATATAATTTGTTTTGAACAATCATTACCTTGATATTTCGTAGACGATGATAAAAAACGAAATATTATCCAACAAATTATAGATTCTCATTATATGTATATAATAACGAATTTAATTATTAAAACAAATATAAATAAATCAATTTAATTTATTTTCCAACGAAAATAATTATATATATTTTTATAAAATTTAAAAAAAATTATACTTAATAAATTTTAATTATAAAATTTACTGTTAAGCATATTATATTATTTTTTTAGTTATTTTTAGTAATTTTCAAAAATAAATACACACATTTTATGTTAGTTAAAAAACAATGACTTAAACCAATATTTGTATGCATATATAATATTATTCATTTTACAAACGCAATTTGGGTGCTTGCAAATAAGTACTTAATTTTAAATAATATCTGGTCATCCTTGACCACAACTCACTCGTTTTAAAAAATATTTTTTCTATTATCAAGTGTATGATAAATAATACTGTATATAGTTAATGTTCTTGAGGTCGTCACATAAAATAACTGTACAAGTTTAGTATATTATTATATTATACTTCCTATTTGCTGTAATAAGCATATCACTTTAGTATTATCATTGATAGTAATTAGTAAGTATAAATCTAAATATTTATTATAATGTACAGTTGTTCACTGTTGTTATATAGGTGTACTTAAATATTTGTAACTAATCAATATTCAGCAGTCATTTAAATTTGATATTTTTCTCTCATGTTTGAAACGTTTAATGAAGTGTAATATTATTAAACTGATACGCAAGTGTATCCGCGGCCAGCGTTTTTTCGGAGGCAAACAACTAAATTGTTCACGAAATGAGCAGTGTTAGATAAAAAAAAAAACAATAATGAAACCTCAAAAATGTCTTCACGTATTTTACTAACTCAGGATTCTATTCAGTTCAATTGTGATTAAAAAAAATATTATGTGATAATAAACACGGCATGTATAATGTTGGTAAATTTAAAACGATGCCATACTGACCCGTTTTATATAATATGTATAATATTGATATTCTATATTTCATACAATACTCTTATGGATTTAGTAATTGAAACTGTTTTTGTTGAATATAAAATAAAACATTTCGTCTAATAGATAAAATATTTTAAACGATGATACCTTAAAGAGGTTATTTTTTTGATATTTTTATTTCTTAGCTCATTGTATATACATATGTAAGCAATTTCTTTAAATTTAAAAAAACCTAACTTATGATGAAAACTGCAAAACTATACAGACTTCAATGACTAGCGAGTATGGTTTTAATTTATTGTTATTAATCATATAAAATACTAATAAAATAAAATACACTTATACAAATATATATGAAACAGATATTATTAATCATCGATCAATTATCAACTATTATCTATATAATATGTTACATAAAATGTATAATATGTCACCATCAAATATGATGATTTATGATAAACATGGCATCTAATGCTTCATGCTGATGAAAATATATGAGATATAAAAGGAGTAAATAGATACCGATTGTTGGGACAGTGCAATTACTGTGATAGCTAATTGTATTGCATAAAATAGGACCGTCATTTTTTTATCAATGCATGTCATAATGGTTTATCAAATTGGAATTATTATAGAATCTAATAATTATACTTCACTAACAAAGTATTAATAATCGTGTAAAAAGTACATAAATTGTAATTACAGTCATAATAATTAAATGAAAAAACGGATGTAATAATGTTACTATTTGTCATTCTTTCTAGTGTATTAGATTTTAAGATATAATTAAAATATAATAAATAATGGCACGTTCTCCGACTACAGAAACCGATATCCCTCAAATAAGTACACGCCATTAACGAAAATAACAAATACACCACCAATCATTATTTCGTCATGTCATGGCAAAGTGTCACGTATTTTATGGTTTCGTAGGGTCAGTTGGTCACCTAATAGTAAATGCGTGTCGCATTGTATCTTGCCACCGAAGACGACGAATGGCCGAAATTTGCAACTGAAGGGAGAGATAAGTATTCCTTGGAAGCACAAATCCCATCAATAACACCTTTTAGTCAGCAAGACAATGTGTCAGAGTGTGTGTACAATTGTGCTCAGATGTCGTACACCTACTTAGATATAAGTCACTGAATCCTAGTGTTGAAAGCGGTGCACCAGTGTACCATACAGAATACTGATACGTAATCAGTATCATACCATTAATAGATACTTTAGGTATTCTATTGTGTTAACGTTTGATCGATCCAAATATTTGAATAAATGGTGTGTCCCTACATATCAATGATAATATTATTAGAATATAAGATCCATAAGTAATAAAGTTTTGTTCAAGAGAAACTATTTTCATTTAAAATAGATTGATATAAGTTTATTTATATTGAACAAATTAACTTCAAGGACATAATACTACAATAAGACTAAACACATATATTTTGTTGAAATATAATACAGTGGATATTAATTATACTATTATATTTATCTACAATCATTGAATTTAGATAAAAAAAAAAATAAATATTTTAAGAGTATTAAAAAAAATTAATGCACGAAAGCATTTTGGTGACGTATGCAAGAATTACCAAGGTACTGCTATATTGTGCTATAATTTTACTTCGGATAATTTATGCGAAGTTTTGGTGTGAATGAAAAAAAATCATATACCCTATATTGGAAGAGAGGATTTTAGATGGTACACGTTGTTAACATTGCATAAAGAACACTTGTGTAAACAACTTATGTATTGTATGTATTCTTGCGCGTTACATGGAATACCATATTAACATAAGAATTGAATTTACTCTCTATATCTATCTATAGATGCCTACCAAAGAATTTAGAATGAGATTGGATCTTTCTGTAACTGACGTTCATACGAAACATAATGTTGAAAAGTATAGATTATTGAACGTATTCAACATAGGTACCTATCGTTGTTAAAATTATTATAACTACCGAAGTTAATAGAAAATGAGTGAACTTACTTATCATATGAGTGACTATAATATAACATAATTTGGTATTACAAGTTGCAACAAATAACAATCGCTAAATTTTACAATAAAAAATCATCTTTTGAAATTATCCATTTTTTGCCTTTTACGGTGTCTTCAGATTTCCACAATAAATCATTCGTCAGTTATTACTTAGGTAATGATATTCTCCTTTTCCGAATTTATTACTAGGCGTATTGTACAGGCAAAATAGGTGCATAATTGTGCCAAAAGAACGTTATAAAATTGTTAATTTTGATATTATAGGACATGCCACATACGTCATTACAATAATTATTTTTTATGGTCACTAGTCTAACTCATACATATTTTGTTTTGAATGTTAATTTACAAACAGTAATAATTTAACAGTATATTGAACGTTCGTACATGGGGAACCCAAAAAAAATTAAGAAATATTATATTTTTAAGTAGGTATATAATGTTGTACATTAAGCGATCATTATATTACAGTGGGTTCCGCTCACTGTAATCACTTTGGTGCAGATCATTTTGATTCTATTAACTGGTTGATTCTATAAAACATTTACAAAATTTATTAACCGGTACATTTAAATTTCTAGTTTGTTGAAACTATCGTAACAAAGATTCTTTTACATCGGTATTTTGTCCATTTCGTTTTCGTTTTCGAGAAAGAGATAAATTTTGTTCTTCATGTACAACAATTTCCTTGCGATTTTTTAAAATTTTGTTGAACGTTGGTTGAGGAATTTTCAGACCTAATGTGGCTTCTCTTTGAGAGCATTTATCCAACTTATCAAAACGAACAAGTAAATCTTTTTTTTTTTTATTGTTAAATATTTTTGTTTGGTCGACATTTCAAAAAACACGTCTGATCATAAATTACAATAAACTGAATAAACTAAATGAGACAAGTACACGACGTACAAAGATAATTGAATGACGTAACGTACAATATACTGTCAAACTGATAAGTTCAAAAATAAAATGGGTTTTAAAAATTAATCAGTTTGAAATACCATAAAAAGTATAAGATAGTTCATAAAAGTCATTCAATTATTCGGTACTTAGTGATTCTAATAAAAGGTCAATTTAACTTTAGTAATATACGATTTGGTTTGGGATTTTCATTTTTGATTCTAATAAACGGTTGATTTTATAAACCAATGATTGCATTAGGCGGAACTCACTGTATAAGTTATAACATAACAGTATACTTAAAATAATGTTTAAATTTTTAGTATATATAAAATAATAATAGTAACAATATACATACAATAAAAACAGTTATGACCATAACTGTTTTTATTGTCATGGCGATTAAATATGCATTTAATAAATAAATGGTCATCTTTTATATTTATATAAAAATTAATGTTTATTTTTCTGTCCTCTATAGGTTCAGAAACTAGGTACTCGATTGTTTTCAATAAGTTATATTATTAGACTCGGTTAGAGCTTGAACTATTTTTTTCTTGATTCACATTTAATATTTTTATACTACTCACCAGAGTTGGGCAAAATTTTATCTAGATAATTATTCGAATAAATCTGTATTCGAATAAAAAACTATTCGAATGATTTTTTTACAATTATTCGAATAAAAATGTATTCGAATAATTTTCAACTATGATTATTCGAATAAAAAACTATTCGAATAATTTTCAACTATGATTATTCGAATAAAAAACTATTCGAATAATTT
>JACXSJ010000104.1:133899-178579 GCA_014851325.1 Pentalonia nigronervosa | reverse complement strand
GTTATTACTAATTAATATCGATTATAATATTAGTAACTGATAATAAACAATTAAAATTTACGTATGAATAATAACCGATTAAAATTTAGTAACTGATAATAATCGATTATAATTTAGTAACTGATAATAATCGATTATAATTTAGTAACTGATAATAATCGATTATAATTTAGTAATGATAATAATCGATTATAATTTAGTAACTGATAATAATCGATTATAATTTAGTAACTGATAATAATCGATTATAATTTAGTAATGATAATAATCGATTATAATTTATATATAAAAAAATAACCGATTATAATCGAAATAATCGAAATAATTTTCTACATATCGATTATATGAAAATAAAATAATCGCGCAGCCCTAGACAGGACATCAACCATAAGGTAAATAATAAAACACACGGGGCAAAATTAAGTCGATATATTCGGACGAAAACGAGAAATTATTCTATGGTAAAGATAAGCCTGACTACATAAAAACTTCACCGGAAACAACAAACAAAAGGCCACACTATGAGAACACACAGACAAATATCGAGACAAAACGAATATCTATGTAATATTTTATGTTATGTATATCGTTGATGTGGACAGCGATAACGCTCGACAACCTAAGTCCATGGTGCCTATGACTACTGTATGGAGTAAAACAGACTAAGGCATAATACGATTCTCTTAAAAATATTATACCTCACTGAATAACTGGTAGATAGTCTCAATATAAAACGTTATGGTGACAGCTGGGTCTTAACCGGACCACAGGGAAGTGAAGAAAAACGTGTGCTGCAAACTCCATGCACAGGTAGGTGTTGTCGTCAATCGGTGATTAACTGGGCCTGCGGGAAACGCTAAAGCACTGTAATGTCACATATAATATAATACAATATTATGTTTAATGAAAATAAAGTTTTTCACCCGATTAGGTTCGTTACAATAGATTAAAATGGTTTTCAACAAAAAAAAAAAAAATAATAAAAATATGTAATATTATATATCATTTATAATTATAATATATATATATAGCATATAATATGACTCTTAAATAATATATTATAATATGTATAATATTGTGCAGCATATACTGAATAGGTAGTTACAATTGTCAATAATTTGCAAATTAGTTGTCAAATAATCATTTTTTTATAGTGTGTAATAAATTAAACAATTGGGAGATGTCATTATTTACCTGAAAGTGCTTAAAGATGAATGATATCCTACTCTTTGAAAAATAGTGTGGTGGATTTTTTAAGAAGGATTTTGTCAGTTTTACCATGTTGTTGTTCTGTGGTTTTACTCAGGATTTACATAAAGTTTTTAGAACATTATTTTTGTCAAACATCATTTTAAAACCAATACCTTTATCGGCTACAGACAAGATTGTGTACATATATAATATTACATATTATCCTCAAAGCATTTCATTGTTTGAAAAAGTTTATTTGTGTTTCACTTAGGTAAGTATGCCTAACTAATTTGTAATTTGTTTACACGAAATATAACTTTCTACTTTTCTAATATATATTTTTTTTATTTTATGTTTCATTAAACGGAAGTTATTGCATTAGTATTTTGAGCTTATATAACTTAGTTATGAAAAGTATAGCAATAAGTACCTACTAATTTGATAAGCAAAATTTTGAATAAACAATTATCCGGAAATTTGCAATATTAAAAGGTAATAGAAAATAATATAATTAAATTTTAATGTTCTTCGGCTTGGAATTTCAATAAGAGAATTTTAATGCAAAATACTAGAAATTTCGTTTCTGATAGCAATATTTAAAAATCTATTCGTTTAAAATTGGTACCATTAATAAATATTATCTAATATTTATAAGAAATATAATAAAGATATGTTTTTATAAATTCCGTTCATTTTTGAAATTAAAATTTCCCTTAGTGCATATTAGTTTTATATAATTAGTACTAAACACAATGTCATAATAAATTTTTTTGGTTAAATAAAAACATTTTTTTTTTTACTTTCTAATATAATCTATAATTTTTTACATATAGAAAAATAAGTGTAAGAGTAAAGACAGTGAGTATATATGGTTTTAAATGCTTTAATAACGGACTTGATTTTCAGTGAAGGCACTTTTTTTTTTTAAAACATATGTTTATTACGTAAGTATATGATACATTGAGATAGAAAATACAGTTCATTTTGGTTATGTTCGTAAAAGCGGTGTAGATATTATAATTTATAATCATAATTTAATAATATTATATTATAATTACGGTAGAAATTAATGAAAAAAATTTATTACGTTATTATAATGCAGACAAGCTAAATAATATATACAATATATGAATGCGTTTATGAGACATATAAAATTGACATTGGGCTTAATTTCGTGTAATGAAATAAAAATTAATAAAACATCAATAATATGCATTGCACAATATTTTAGTATTATATACCTAATCAATAAAATGTGCGCCGTTCCATCTGACATTGAATACGTGAGAAAAAAAATAACATGAAGACGAAATAATCTATAGAACTGTCGCTAACATATTAAATACTCAGTCACTGAGCTATGTAGATAGTACAATATTGAAGAAAAAAACATTTAAAAAGAACAATGATCACTTAAACGAAACAGTATTTTATAGCCGTAAACAAATTTAAAACAAAACATCATCAAGCATCCATGCAGTTAACTATAAAATGCAAATATTCGTTCAAAACACAATACATTTATTATAAGTATTAGTCATTCTTAGTTTACTTTTATTTATAAATTATAAATGAATTCGTTAACACACTTCATAAATAATTCTTGAACCACAATCTATTTATGGCCTACTCTTTACATTGACGAATTAATAACGATACATTTGAATATAATATATTATTACTAAACGCCTTTCATTTCGATGTTTAACGCATGTTATAAGTTCTAAATATAAATTTAGACCTATACTCATGGGACGCAAACACTATTACATTATGTTTTTGTTTCCAACCTAATATCATACACTTTAAAGTGGACAGATCTATACAAAAAAAAAAAAAAAAACATTTATAAAGATAAAATAATTATTCAACCATATTCATTTTAGAAGTAAATTTAATTTAATATTATTATTACAGTTAAGTAATGATGTATTCTAAATATTGTAGTTTTGTGTATATATTATCTATCAAAAAAATGTATGATTTTATACCTTTGAAATGTATTGTTAAAGATAATTTATGAAAACGACTTCATGTGGTTTAAAAAAAATTAAAATATATTGTAGTTTAATATATAAATGTTAAAGTTTAAGAACTTTTATATTTACATTTGATAATGGTAATTACTTTAAAATTAATTTATCTCTTTTCAATTAATTACAATATTATTGTTACATTACTTTAAATATTATATGTCATTTGATTTTGCGGGTGATAATATGGTTTTTTTTTTATATATAGTCAAAAAAGACTGTTTTGTTGAGTTGTAACATTGATAGATATATTTTTATTTATTTTGTCAAAAAATAAAGTTTCTTAATTTTTGTATTCCATCAAGGAAAACATACATTATTGGGTACGATAATGTAATTAACAATAACTAATTATAAACCCACTTAGATCTATATATAACGATTAATAACATAATACATGTACTAGGTATATTATTTTTCTTTACGCATAAAATAAATAATAATATCATGTATAATTTTAGCTTTAACCAATGGTTCTAGCTTCCGATGCTGTCTTAAAAATCGAATTTATAAATATCTATGATAATAATTAAATTTGTATTATACGTTGTGACATATCTAATTCGTTTTGCTACATTTTTTGTTTCAGTTTTGAAGCAATACCTATTAATTAAAGATACTGAAAAACTATTGACGTTTATTTTGATATTTGTATTCGTATTCAGTTCATAAGACTATTACTATTGATTGATAAAAAATGAGAGGTATGTGTGTACGTCAAGGATAACTATTTACATTTATAAATTGCATTACTCACACTCTTATTACTTTACTCTCTTTAAAGCATAAACCATTGTAACTAGATAAAAAGTGACATGTCTCCAATATGTCGCCACGTGTCCCTTGTTCACTGGTAACTTTTATTATTATTTAACGTTATTTTGGTAAAAAAAAAAAAAATAGTAAAAAAAACAAGAGGTGCGGGAAAAAAGTAGCTAACGATCGTGTCACTGCCTGTATAAACCGTAGACCGTGAACAAAAAAAAAATATTATTATTATTACTACGTCATTTTTGTCAACAACAGCGTATTTATCTTGCCACGACCTTTTTCTGTTCAACATATAATACCTTTACCACATTTATTTATATGGCTTGTTGTACCTACGTATACTTGTGTATACGTATTATATATTAATATATTATAAATGGAAATACTTAAATGCATGTGCATGCGACAGTGTCTGCACTGTGTGCAGTATCATTTTTATTATGTCGACAGCATCGGTTTTAGAAGGAAGTGTTAACGCAAACATTACACAACCTATTATCTTGACTGCTTTGATGGTTCTACGATAAAATATTCCACTTTTAATTGGTGTTTAGATTGGTTCTAAGGTTGAAAAATAAAAGAAACACTTATTGACTTTTAGGGGAAAAAACGAATATACATTTTAAACCTTGGATAACGTACCTTTAGACTGACTATACCATCAGATCGGTATCGTTGATTATTATAGTGGGTCGTCGTAACTAGATTTTGGTAATATTTATAGCCGAAAAATAAGTGCACTTTGCATCGTAAATGAGTGTGTAGTACAATATTTACACCTACATTTTTAACCGAAATAAATTACACACTTTATGTTGTGCCTACATTAAGTATGCCCATACGAACGGGTATAAAAATTTGTTCCACGCATATCTATATATTTTTTGTCGTGCGTTGGTCGATAATATTATACAACTTTACGCGATACAGTTATAATAATCAATTTTAAATTTTAAATTTTAAATCAATGCCAATAACATTTAATGACTGAGTATGCGACTAAAGTACATTGTTTAATTTTATATCAGTATGAGGTCATTATATCCATATAAATATTCTGCTTTGAAACCGCTACCTACTGTATGTCTTATAAAACGATGTTTCTTCCAGCTAATACTTCTCTAGACGTTTGTATTTTAAGTTGATTGCAGATGCTCGTTTTTCGTTTTTATTGATAACACTTCATATATAACTTATACACACACACACATACACGTATATATATATATATATATATATATATACTGTTGTATAGCAGCTGGTTACAACGGTTCTACAGTATTTTCTATCCCAATTGGATGCAATGACCCATATTTTTATTGTGTAAAAACTAATATATATATATATATATATATATATACGTTCATATGATAAGAAATTCAATAAAAACATATATTTACCAGTCAACATAACGTAGGTAATTGTTTTATGGTCCAAATATTTCAAGAAACATTATAATCATTGAACGTAGGTACCTACGTGCGTAGTTTATTCACTGGATATTATATATATTAAACATTTGAATTTTGTCGATAGTTGTGTAAACATTAGCATATATACATAAATAATATGGTGATATGACACTGTTTTATAATAATTTTTCTCAGCAAAACAGATTTCGTGGAATAATATTTTATGTATTTAGAGGTCATTATACATAGGCATTAATTTATTTAAATCAATATCGTGTATTCAAAAAAACGAGTTTATTATTGATAGAGCAATATTATGGATTAATGTTAGTAAATTACGTGTACCTGTAACCTAATCGTTTGAGAAAAAAAAAATAATTCTAATTAAATTATCTACAAAAATTATTTTTATCATGTCAAAGATTATTTTCTAGCATATAATATATTATATTGAGACATAAAAAATAACAACAATTTACTAGTAAGTGATATTCAATTATTCAGACACGAGCCTTTATATTTCATTCCTTCCCTAATTTTTTTGTATTGTACTCGAAATTTAATTCAAATTCGAGCATTATAGAATATTCTCAACGTCTTTATTAAAATTAAGTTAAAATAAACTCGTTCACGTTAGTTTTTCCGAAATAAACAACAAATGAGTTAGAAAAAACTTATATAACAAACTAATACCTACCTGTCCTATTTCTAATTTTTAGATTGATGTCATTTATGAATCAACTTTCTTCATAACAATGTTTTTTGACAAATAAAAATTAAACATAATATTTGAAAATCAATAAAATGAATATATTTCTACATTATTTGTAACTTCTTATTATTGTAATTTACATTTCACAATATGTTTGTTATATGACTCTTATAGTGTACTAGCTATTATGTAATTAAAAATTTAATTTTTGTTTAGATATTTTATGATTTTATTTATTTTATTTATATTTTCTACACAATTGTTTGATAAAATTTTTAAGAATTATATTGATATTTCATAATAATAATAATATAAAATTTATTAAACTCATTTTCATGATATTTATCTCTTTGTTAAGTCGATAGTTCTTTGTTCGTTTTACCATTCGGGATCGTAATATATGAGTACAATTCTATAATATTATGCATTTAACATGAATTATGTCAATATGTGCAATTCATGGCGGTTGATCGCAGTGGCATAGACATTAATGTGTGCCGTGGTCAACTATCGTTCAGCGTCGCAAACTCTCGGATGGGTGACCACTCGGGTTCTTTGCGACAAATCCTTGTCCTACATGACATGAAAACACGTGTTCCAACCGTATCAACTGTAGCCCCCTGATAGCCTACACAAACACAATTGCTCACGTTGTCAAGGGTAAAAAAATAAAAATAAATAAAATATTAAACACAGTATTTTTGTAAATATCATAATGTAAATTGTTTTGTTATTAATCAGTTTTCCTTTTCTTAACCAATTATCTTCTGTATTCTAAGAAAAACTTGTAATTTGTAGTTTGTACGATAAATTATAATATATACACCAATATATCAAAGTAGGTATTGAACAAAACGAATACAATCAATTACACTACTTAAATTATGATTGTCTATCTATAATTACGTAGATTGGAAGTAAAAATTGTAAATATAAGTATTATACACTTTTATTTTTTTTTTTAAATTGATGTATTTTAGTAAAAACAATGAATTTTTGACAACCTCAATCATTATTCATCTGTATTGGGATTTTTTCAAACTGTTGGAACCTACGCAGAATAAATTAACATTTTTTCTATAGTTATTGGATTATAATTAAATAAAACAACTATTCATTATTAATGCAGGGCTTTAAAAGTTATTATGACAGCCACCAATACTAATAATAATTTTGCTATTGTTTTTCATCGTTTGAATTTAAAATAATTTAAAGAGAACATAAACGATTTACTATTACCTATTGAAAAGTTTAAGCTAAAATATTGTAAAGTTTTACAAGCATTTTTTATTTTTTTATTAGTCAATGCTTATTTATGATAGTGAATATTGTTATAGTGATTTGATAAGGGTGACCTCTTCTATTATGTTCAGTCTTTGAAATTTGTATAAATATTTTACCAAATAATATTATCGTTTATTGTGTGAAACTTGACTTGTCTTTTATAAATTTTGTTTTTATTAATTAAACTTTTCACAGAAATACTTAATATAATATTTTAATCTCTTCAATTTTTATTTAAAGAAAATTTAAAAATAAATGTGTGTAATAATATTATTAAATCTAAATTTTAAATTTTAATTAAACAGAGTGTGCGTTGATAAATGACTGTTTGTTGATCATTAAAAAATATTTTATACATAACATCGGACTTCCATGAAAAACTGTTATGAGTTTGTTCATCGATATATATATATATATATATATTAACTCACAGTTTATCATTATTTATATCATAAACACATAAATAAAATTTTCTGTCATTATTTAGATAAAAATAATTTAATTAATGAAATGCTTAATTGCGATACTTTATTAAAAATACATTGAAAATACTTTTTAAATACTCAGATATATTTACAGTTCATAAAATAATTTAATAAACCTTATCTTTAATCTAAAGTGATTCTTAAAATTGATTATTATTTTTTTATTTTTCCGGTAATTTTACAAGTAATAATCACTATGTATTTTTGAGAAATGATAATATATGTATATACAGTATGTCTCACGAAGATCTGATATATCGAATAACTTTTGTTATATTCAATATTCAAAATGTTTTTTTTTATTTTTAATAGTAAAAATAAAAAATTTTAAATTTGATAAAATTTTTTTCTGAAAAATGTAAAATAGCCAATTTGTAAATATAATTTTTATAA
The DNA here is from genome assembly GCA_014851325.1 of Pentalonia nigronervosa. Classification (NCBI taxonomy): domain Eukaryota; kingdom Metazoa; phylum Arthropoda; class Insecta; order Hemiptera; family Aphididae; genus Pentalonia; species Pentalonia nigronervosa. Next base: position 170,298 of record JACXSJ010000104.1, on the reverse strand, counting down.
AAATTATGATAATGAAAATATTTCTTATAGTACAATCATTTATTTTCTACAAATTTTTGAAGTTTTTGGAAATTTGAATTATTTTCTCCTTTATCATAATAAAATAACCACTATCATCAGTTATTACCGATAACCAGTAACAATGACTATTATCGATTTATTTTTCCAAGAATTTCTGAAAATTTGAAAAAAATTGTAGAAAATAAACGACTACACTTTAAGGGATATTTTTACCATCTTTATTTTTCTAAAAACCATATTTACAAATTGGTTACTTTACATTTTTCGAAAAAAATTTTTATCTAATTTTAAGTTTTTTATTTTTACTATTAAAAAATAAAAACATTTTTTTTTTACATTATATATTTAATGCAAGCGTATATAAATTAAACAAAAATTTGAATATTGAATACTACAAAATTATTCCATATGTCAGAACTTCGTGAGATAACCTGTATGTATACACTAATTTATTTCAATGTTATATGTATTAATATAACACAGTAAATTTATTTTCTAATACTGTTAAATAGGTTCCCATAAATTATATTGTACGTTATCCATATTTGTTTTATAAAATAAATTAAATTATAAAAAATGTGATCAAGCAGGTACCTTTCTGTTGTATAAAAGATGTCAAGTGGATTACTGTAATGGCATATTAAATTTGATTTGATTACTAATTACATAAAATGATTCAGAGCAATACGGTTTATCAACCATAAGCATATTTAATTTTTAACGGCGTTTGAAGTAATAATTATACAACTCGTTAAAATCAAGAACATTTGTAAATTATTATTTTTATTTTAAAAACTAATACTTGATAATTTAATGCAATATTTCACATAAGTTTTTATCATTACCATTTAAAATCTCAAAAATATACATTCACAATTTTTATAACACATTTCATGTTCAAATGATAACAAAATTGGATATTTAAACAAAAAATAATCATTTTGGGTATTTTGTTTTAATTCAAAAAATATTATTTGTATAGAATGGAATATTTTTGAAACTACGTACATTATTATATTTTATTATAAACAATTACATTTGAAGATATTTAGAATTATTTTTTAGATATTATATCTCAAACCTATTCACATCATTCTACGGTACGTTGTTATTGACTTATAAGTTAACTAATAACAGCAAGTAATATTATATGAAATAATAATATAGTATTATAATTAGTTTAACCTACCGTATTACTAATAGAAAAACTAACAAAACTAACTTACAAATACTAATGTAAATGTACTATTAAATATCCTAAGAAGTATAGGTTAAAAGACAGTCTCCGCTCAGAATCGTTTTTCATATGCAATGATTTGTCATTGACCATTAAAATTCAATTTATCACATATATTTTAATAAACTACTCAATGAAGACGTGCTTCTCTAAGACACCTTCTAAATAGTTGAGCAATTTCTTTGATTTTTGGGGAAAAAACAATAAAAATCCGATAAAAACATAAAGATAATTATTTTAATTTAACTTTTAGAGAGAATTAATAATAAAGTTTTTAAGCGTAAATATTAAAAATCATATACTGTAAAAATATAAAATATATGCATAGTATTAAATCATTATATTTCAGTTAATTTAATTTAACATTATAAATAATTAATTAAAACAGAAAAATTAAATAACAAAACAAAACTATTATCTAAAGTAATATCTGAAAAAAAGGATTACTAAGGAAATTCATTTTTAATTTAAGTATTTAAGGATGTAGAGATTAACTGATTATAAAAGGGAGAAGAGAGAAAAATAAGTTTGCTTAAATTATATGAGTATATGACATATCACAAACAAAAAAAAAAAAATTAACTAAAATATTAAAATAATAATTTGTATATTATAAGAAAGTAACTAGGTACCTATGAACGAAAAAATGTTCTTTGCGCTGGATCAAGTGCTATGATAATAGCGGTAGGTAAATAACATTATAGTATTAATGAATAACAAGAACTCAAACAGATTTTATTCAGTGTGCATAAAGAAGAGCGATACTTAAAATAATATTTTATCAATATAATTACATTTTAATAGATATTTTTTCAATTCTTGTAACTTTTTCAATAAAAAAAAAAAATATGCTATTATCACATGAATAATATATTAATATATAGCTACTTAACTCAATATTGAAAATTTAATGATATGAATTGATGCCTTTTAACTTAAAAGTAAAGAAATATTTTATCTATAATGCCTTAAACCAGTTATATAAAATATAAATACATATAATCCTACTGAAAAATATTAAGATTTTACTTTAAAATACATATTATTCAATGATACAGTTTTCAAAAAATGCTAAAATAAAATACATTTTTTTTTGAAATGTTCATCAAAATAATGTAATAATATACTTATAACCTGTAACAATGTTAAACATTGTTATATAATATTGTATCAAATTGATAATAGTGAGCTCATTCCGATTTCAGAATAATGTCTATTTAACTATCTATTTTGTGAGATACAATACTTTTATTGCTATGTTTTTGTTGTGATTGGATTAATCAAACTTTTGATAATTGTATTATGTATCCCCATTTCCCCAATAAGTATTTCAAAATTTAAATTTTAAATAATTATTAAATTATTTACCAATTAATATTTTTAACTGTTCTTTTATTCAAGCATAATTTTATTAATATCATATTTAAATATTAAATTTAAACACACGAAATTATAATTATTAAAAAATAACTTTTCATTTATTATGTTGCACAAAACCTAAGCCAGTGTTTAAATATTTAAAATACTGATGTTTGATAACAATAACGGAAACGATAAATTTCCTTGATCATTGTGTTTGTTATCATATTTTATAAATATATTTTTTCTTTTAGTCTGCTATAAGTAAAACATTATTAAACTGCTGAATGGTATTGGTCGCTGCCATGGTGCTTTTAACAAAAGGATACTCAATATGTTTGCCTCTAAAGCCAACAATAATGGTATTTACGTTTCAGTAATAATAATTTGCATAATAGATATTATGATTATTATGATATGTTTTTAATGTCTAACTATCAATAGTTTTATTTAGTATAATTTTTAATTATGAAATATGATCCAGCAATACGAGTACCCTGTTATAAGATGCTATCGTAAGTTTTATCATCTGAGTATTTGTTAGTATTTGATGAAAGAATAAAATATGAACAAATTATAACTCAATAATTAATAAATATTAGAGTATTTTTTTTTTGCCATTTTAAAGTAAATATTATTTTAGTTTCCATACATAGTTTTTTTTTCTTTACTAAACATCACAAATCAACAATATATAATTACCTAAATTATTCATATAAACTGTATAACTATATACATATTTTATTTTATTTACATATCCAGTAGGTATTGAATTTATAAGTTTACCTAAGCGTTGAAACAATTTGAACAAAAGTGAAAATTAATAAAAAAAAATACAAATAATTCATATTTTTATTATGCAATAAAAGTAAATTGTGTACCTATATAAATTATTATAACTAAATAAGAACATTTTTTTGCAATTTTGGGCCTATTTTTATTGAATTAATTGTTATGTGCATCTTGATAAATACCTATTATTGTTGCATTCTAATTGTAATGTATGTTGTATATAATATACTTTGAAGCATATTACAGTGAGCATTTAGAATTGCAAATTAGTAATATTATATCTTCTGATGTAATAATTAAAACTTATATGTTGTAATTTTAGTAAACTTATTCAGCTTTATTTATCTATGCAATGAGGCATTCATTAAAAATAACAACTAAGGTAAAGTTATCTATGGACTAAGGCATTTATTAAAAGTAACAACTAAGGTTAATTTCAAAGTTAAATATGATGTTATTATTAACAACTACAAATAATTCATTTAAAAAGCTTTTCTAATATTATAAAACAGATGTGGCCCAAAAACATAATATTCATACATTTAAAATAATATATCATACTTGCAATAAATTATGTACGTTAACTATGAAGATACAAGTATATAAGTTCGTAAAATTTATTTTTTACAATATTTTCACCTATAGGCATATTTTTAGTTTAACTCGGAGTTGTTATTTAAATAATATTGTCAAATTATTTTATTTATATTGCATAGTAATTGCCCTTGAGGGCGTTATATTTTGTATTATATAATAATAAATTAAAAACAATTACTATTATCATGACCCGGTTATGAATATTAATGCCACATTTACGTTATGGCCAATTAAAAATTTAAATAAAAAACTATCTTATGTATTAGTACTGTATTTAACTAGTTAAATACAGTAATAAATCTATTCATTAAATCACTGCGTCAATATCATGGACCCGAACAATGTTATTATTATTTGAATTCATCTTTTAAAATATTTATTGCTTTAATTAACTTATATTGTCGATATGATCCACAAAAAAATCAACAGTGAATAATGTCTCAGTCCTTCCATCAATTAACAATTTCTGAATAAAAAACATTTTACTTATTCGTAAATCAACAACCGATCACAAAATTACACGATATAGAAATATTAGGAAAAAACATGTTAGTCCTCTGAAAATCGTCTATGACGATAGTTCAACGATTGTCCTTGTAAGTGTTTGCGTAAATAATTAAAACTGTAACTTTTTAGCATAAACATGTTTTTGGGCTGGATACAACTTTTTTCTGACCGTACCGATTTCAGTTAACGCTTTGTTCATAAATGTTTGCCATTAGTTACAAAATATTATGATGATAATTCAATTTCATAAAAATGATGTTTTTACTTATTTCGTTTTATTTTTTTAATTATTTGTAATTGGTTTTTCAAAAATAGTTCTTAGACAAAATAAGCCTATTCTCTAATTGCATAATAAAACAACGTATTACTGCGCTTACCGAATGTTTTTCATCTATAACGGAAATGATTTCTAGTCCCTTGTCATTCCCCAAAAACATATTATACTTTCACCTTTCATAACAACGCGGAATTGGTTCTACCGACTCGGAACGTTATACAATACAGGCGTGTGATAATAATTATATGTTATGACGTGTGTTTTTCCTTCGAATGTCATTAACACTTGTCAGGAGAATGTATACGTTGGATCGCGTCTGCCGACTGACCGAGGACCCGCGTGAACCGATCGCGCATGCAGTCGGGATGGGATCGACGTGACCGTGTCACGCCAAGTGTAAAGGGCGATAAAACGTTTTAGTGCGGAGCCTACAACGTTTAGGGTGGTGTGTGTTTGTGCACGTGATAGGTGGCCCGAAATTAATGCATCACTACAACAACGGCATAATGGCCAAGAAAACGGCGTACAGTAGACGACACGTTTACACCCACACCGCACCCGTCCAGATACTACGCACTTGGCGACTAATTGACTCCGCGAAAGCTCACGGCGACGACCCCTCCCTCTCACACCGAGGAGGAGGGTAGGGTAAGGAGAGTGATAAAACGTATGTCATTGCTGGCTGGTCCACAAGCTGTTGGATGCGACGATATCTCCTGCACCCTACATATGTGTGTGCACCAAACGATGGCGTCATCTTATTAGATTAATGGACGAATCGTAAACTATTACTCAGGCACGGCTACAGTAGCAGCAATGTATATATATTTTTTATGATTTAATACACCTGCAGTATAATACAGGATGATTTTTTTTTTTTTTGACGGTAAATACTAATATAAATTATAACGGTCAAAAAAAAAAAAAAAAATGTCTCGTGGTTTTCTTTTTGAGAAATTTGTAAAGTATTATAATCTTTAATGTTATTCTAATATTTTATACAGCGAGCTCTTGACTAAATATAATTTTGATAGATGGATGTATGATAATAAAATTTAAAACGACTTTGTATTTTATTTGGATGAGCATTTGAAGATTAAGAGAGTGCAGTTGATGTACACACAAATGTTGCTATCCCATATTATTTCGTTTATATTAACCATTAGCTTCAAACATGTAATTTCAAATAAATTAAAAATGTTGGTTACCAATGTTCTATATATTATATAAGATTACTACTATCGTGCATGTGATATTTCATGTGTAAGGAAAATCGGCAGGTTTATAATGTATTTCGTAAAATTTTGAAGATTATTAAGACAATATCAATATTATAATTATTATTATGATTAAATATTATTACGAGATTTAATAATAATTTATAATATTAATCATATATATTAAAGCAATATGATCACAATTATAACAAAAATTATGTACTTTGTCTAATACAGTAATACATATCACCCTGGTTCGACGATTGTACGATCGGGGTTACACGTGTGAAATATTTCCGTTATTGAATCTGGAAATATAATATTATAGTTAGTGTGTTGAAAAGCTTTGATCTTTGGAGAATCTTATTGAATTACAGATTTATTAATAAATATTATAATCATGTTGTAATCAGCGTAAGTAGGTATAATATGATAATGAAACCGACGCAACGTGTCAGCCGTCAAATAATGATCTGTTTAAAAATTCAAAATGTCATTACCTAGGAACCTATATTAATACATTTCAGTTCACCATACGTTCAACAAATCGATATTATACGTATTCAACGCGAATTGTGAAAATCGTATTTAAATAATCTGTGCATTTAACGTTTCAATCGATATCATGTTTCTCGAATATACAACTTTTACGTTTTCAGATATCGAATACATTTTATTTCTCTTGATAGGTACTTGGTATAGATTTAATGGCTTTGACAAGTGTATAATATTATTATATTATAATAGATGTGATTAAAAAATCATAGATTTTATTTATCATATGCAGTAAAAATATTATGAATTGTGAATAAAACGATAATATCATAAATTATTTAATAATATTTTTCTTTTTAGTTATAATACGATGTATTTGTTTTGTATACTTTGTATTGCAAAATAAATTAATAATTAAATATTTACTCGAAGCGTAAAACAAAATATATTGAATACGTCTTGCAGAATAGATATAGCAACTATATATATTATTATTATTTATTTACCATAGTTTTCATTGTGAACGTGACCAAGAAATTTTTATATGTCATACCTTCATCGCAATGTCATATCATTATTTACAACCCAAAAGATATATTATTTATCATGACAAAAAAAAGGTTGATAAAAACGAGGTGAAATAATACAATGTTTATATGTTAGGATTACGACAAACTTAACTTGGCATTGAAATAGATTTCTTGATTATTTCAAAATGTAAATTATTTAAAAATTAAATAATATTGTTTATACATAAACGGAGTAAAAGAATATCGATAAAATTGCTTACCAAATGTGTGACAATTATAATACAGTTTAAACGGACGTAGCCACTTTCGCCCAAAAATGACCTTCCCCTTTTCGCACAAATTTTGATATTATATATGATTCCCGTTTCACACAGACTCGTTTAGTTTAGATCGATTTAAAATTAAGTTGGCAATGGTTCAATCAAATATTTAACATAATCACAATATAACATATACGTCCAGGGTTGGAAAGTGTTATGAACAAATCGTTTTAAACACGCGTTTAACAAAAAACATAAAATTGTATCGTAATCTTTTCCATAAAATATAAATTTTCCACTCCTTAATTGTTTTATATTTATTTTATAGTATACATATAGTATACACTTGCAACAAAGCATTGTACCATTGTTAAAGATTAACATTTTTTTTTTTTTTTTTTTTTTTATAATTCATTTAATATATTAAAAAAAAAAAAATGTTTGTTTTGTATTATAAAATGTTTTCTTTCTATCATGCACATCACTAATACAACTGAATTTAAAAAAAAAAAAATAAAAGAAACAGATATGTAGATAGTTGATAATTATAAATACAGTTTTGGTTAAAATAACATAAATCCATGTAAGACTCGTCGATTCAGCTTGTGTAAAACACTAAAACGTTCGTGTTCAGCTACGTCATGGTTTCGTGGTATTCTCAGGATAACGTCAAATGATACTCAAATATAACTTTTTTATATAATGCATTATGTATAATTTATGCATTACAAAATATAATTACTGTCCCAAAAACGTGAAAATTAATAATTCTGTTAAAACAATTATTTCCAACTTAATTTTAAATTGATTTAAACTAGTCTGGTGAAACAGGAATCATATTATAATAATAAAATTTAGGAGAATCAGGTACCTAGGTAGGTCAGCGAGTTTTTATATAAAAAATTGAAATAAATACGTCTATCAATCTCAATTACCATCTTTTCTTAAATCTAAAAGTAATCCTATGACTAATGAAGTAAATATTATTTTTGTAGTTTTTCAATGTTTTACGAACTTTTAACATTATTAAAATCAAAGTACTCGCTACTCATAAATATTTAATCCTATCAACTAGGTGAAATAGACAGTTGTAATCCTTTATATCATCATACAAATTAACTACCATATACATAAATTTACCTGAACCGAGAAAAATGTTACAAGATTCATTAATTTTATGTTTTTGACAAGTAATAATATAGATTTTAACTTTACCTTTGTATCGACATTTGATGGCAAAATTGGTTTCTGTATTATTATTGTAATAACGATGCCCTGACTATATATACTTAGTATAAGATAGATTTAACTGGTGGTTCCCAAACTGTGCTCCACGGAACTCTTGGGGCTCCGCAATTTTTTCTCAAGGGCTCCGTTCGTTTCATCATAAAAATTTAATAGTATAATAATTGTTTGCTATTTATAACAACGAGCATATATATTTTAACAAGACTCCGTCAACTCAAATGTGATAATTCACCGATATGTACGCAAACAGTATTAAAATCCGGATAAGAAAATATAACATTAAATTCCTAGTTCTTGGGACTTTACGAGAAAATACTGCTAAAAAAAGGTTCCGTGGTGAAAAATTTTGGAAGCCGCTGGATTATACTATTGCATTCTCTTCAAAAAAATGCTTATTTATAGTAAATAGAAATTATTATTTACAGCTTTTATAATATTTAACCTTAAAAGGACGCCACACCCGTACGTGTTGTCTCCGTCTTACAAATGTAAAATATAGCAAAAACTGTTTTGCGCAGGAAAGAACCGAGAAGGTTATAGTCATAACTAAGAAACGAAATTTTCACCAAATAAAAAAGAGAACTTTGGCTGTGCAAAATCTTTTTTATTTTTTCGATATCGTAACTACAAAAAAAGTTCCGATTCTTTCAAAATCCATTATTTTTGTGTTTTTCAAACTTGAATAACTTTTTTTGTAGTTCCGATATCACAAAAATAAAAACGATATTGCACAGCCAAAGTTCTTTTATTTATGTGGTGAAAATGTCCTTTCTTAGTAATTATATGACTGTTGCCTTTTCTGTTCTTTCTCGCGCAAAGCAGTTTTTGCTATATTTTATATTTTTAAAACGAAGACAACACATGTGTCGTCCTCTTTAAGTATTAATTTAAATTGATTATAATAACCATAAGTAAGTGTGTGTGTGTATATATTGTGTATACCAGTTAGACGACAATTATTGAACGTTGGCTTACTCCTTCAACGAAATAAGAGTATAATATAATTATAATATTAAACATACCTAACCTATGGTAATAATAATAATAATAATATATAAATAAATACGCATCTTAGTGCAAACACTACAGGCTGACTGCGTTGCGTGGTGTACAACACATTTAATCATATGATTCCTACAAAATCGATACTTTAATAATAAGTGCAACAATAATTTTATATATTATTTGGATTGTCATATTATTAATAACTATAGTCACTTTAGTAGAATTAACAATTATTCTGCATACTTCAGTATTACGTAGGAACAATACTACTAAAGCTAAAACAATAAGATAAAATATTAAAAAAACAAACATAAATGTAGAAATTCCAAACAGGAATGCTATGAACTAAATAGTAGGAGATGGGTACAATTAATTCAAACAATGAAATATTTAAGACTATATATCCAATATTATTAATTGATTTTAAATACATTTGATTATTAATATTACGGGTATTTTATAAAGTATAAATTACAAATATGACAAGATATTTATATATATACACAACTGAATTTTAAAATAATATTACAATTTAATTCTAATTGTCTGTATAATTATTTATCAGACTGAATCGTCAAGTACGATTCAAGGCTTTTGGTCAAACTACAATATTTTCCGATGAATATTTAACAACGCTACTTCTTTCTGAAGCAGTTTAATTCTACTACAGGAATCTTTTTTTCGTTACATGCAATTTAAATCTGTATGTGTAAGTGTTTTCAATTTTTTTTTTCTATTTTATTCGCATGTTGCTATAAAAGTCTAACTTCTCCTATACATTCTAATAAACTATTGTTTATTATACATTCATATCCTTCAACTAATTAATTGTAGTCTGTTTCAAATTGCTGATTAAACTCAAATTTTTTTCACAAACGAAATTAATAATTTGATAAAACCATGCTGTGATATCACAAATTAATTTAGATTTGTTTGATAAACTAATCTATGAATAGAAAGAATACTAAAATGCAAACATTTGTCTCGAGTGAATTTGTTTAAATTTTATATTACTGAACTATTGCCTACTAGAAAATTATTATTCACTATTATTTTGTATTCTTAATAAAATTATTTGAACTTTGATTGTAATAAAAAAAAAAACTTTTTATACAATTATTTCTGTAGATTATATATCAAAATTGTCTAATTATAAACGGTTAAAGGGAATAATTATAGCTAAGAGCTTAGCTTACGTATAAAGTGAAATCTGGATTTCCAAGTTTTGCATTGTATATAATAGTATTGACGTGGAACATGTAGTTTGATCATTTAACAAAGAATTGATGCCAAGTGCATTTACAATATAATTTCAAAGTTCTGAGAAAATTATAAATAAAAAGGTAAACAACGTTACCACCCTTCTCCTCGGTTATTGGCACGCCACACATTGTGAGAAAGCGTGTACAACATGTGTGATAATATTAGATATCTACTCAATCAAATAAAAATATTTGAAAGAACGACAATACAATGTCATTGTCCAATTTATTAAAAATATAATATTATCACTAAAAACCATACAATTTTTATATATTGGCTATATCATAAAAACAATACAATTCCGTAAATTGTTAAGTGATCGTTTGGGGCGTTCATTATTTTGCTAAGTGTTTATTATTATTAAAAAGCTTATCGTTATTGATATTACCTATATTAAATATTTCGTCGAGTAAAATATTTTGTTTTGTAACAGTTCAATTAAAAAGAACAAAAAATCACGTCAGCTGACACAATAGGCGTTCTTAAAACACTAAAAGTATATATTTATAGCCTCTCCATTAGTCGGTGAATGTTATTCAAAACCCTTTAATGAATCACAAAAAAAAAAAAAAATTTTTACTCTAATAAACTCTTTTGTGTATATACTTAATTAATATATAGATTACTCAATAAATTGTACAACACACCAAACTAGTGGTATTATACCCGGCAAGTCGATTTAAATATTTAAAGCTGTAGCTCCACACTTAGTGATTAAATGCTTAAAGTGAAGAACTTAGCGTACTATAATGTATAACCCTACTTAGTACCTATCAACAGACATCAGTTGTATACCTGTGTTAATAAATACATAATATGTTTACTGATATAATATTTCTATGAATATAAAATTAAATTATACGCTTAGTGCATTTACAGACATACAATTAATAATAATATTAAAAATTGAAATGTAATATAAAGATAAATTGACAATTTAAAAAAAAAAGTAAAAAACAATAAAGCTTATTTTTTATTTAAATTTGTTTCAAATCTCTATTAAAATAATATCTGTAAGACCATAGGTAGTAGGTTGTTTTATATTTGTGCAGATAATATTTGTATTTATATCTGCTGAAAAATAAATGAGTAAAATAAGCTAATATTTTTATGATATACCCACTTGCTGGTTGTTTCTAAGCATTGCACAAAATTGTATCTACAGTTATTCATCAAGCATGTACAACTTGTATTTTTGGTCCTCAATTTGTACACAATTCAAATTCATGGACATAGGAAATGAAATTTCTGCGATAATACCAATATATTACATTAAGGCTTAGAAAATTGATGTGATCAATTCGCCTTTATTTAGAGCTGAGCTTTGATACCGTTGGATGTATTGATATGTGAGGTTTATATATTTGTGTCCGTCACTACCTTTCAAAACAGTAAAAATGCTTTAACTTTCAACTTTAAGATCTATTCTGGTAGGAAAGTGAATTAATTGGTACATTATGGGGTCATAAGAAAACAATGCTCAAGTGTTTTCCTAATAATTTGAAAAAAAAATGGGAATTTTTAAGCAAAGTTGATTTTGTTATATTGTTTTAATTAAAAATCGAATGACCATAGATAGAAAATTGGTAGGTACTTGAATTTGTTTACAATATACTCGTACACTGTATATTTTTTTAAATATTAAGACTCTTTTTGAATAATTCATTGTCGAAAAAACTTGCGTAAAAGAAAAAATAGAAATAATATTAAAGAATTAAAATATTTCCATATTTTATATTTTATATTCTGACGGGATTCATTACGTCGTTGTCAACCAAATGTTTCGTATTAAATTCTAAGATTAAACTATTGCTAAACGTTTTCGCTCTTATCGTTTCGTATCAATTGTTTAGAGTGTCTCGACCTTGTGCAGACAAACAACAGTAATAGTAGATTGGTTGGTACCTACCTATCATCTAGACCCGTCAGTCAGATCCAAAGGGTTGACGAATTAATAATCTTAATGTATGCCAACTATTGAGAGAAACAAAGACGTCCTTTGTTCGAGTATGTGCGGTGCCTAAACACGAACGTCCGTCAACGAAACCCATTCGTTATAATAATAAACACTCAGTTAGCCAGTTCTCGAATGACCCTCGCGACCGAATATAATGCGTACCTCACATTCTTGCACCTACTCAAAACCGCGATTTTTTTCATTTATTATCTCAGTTCTTTTTTCTAATGTATTATTTCTATTATTACTCACTTCGTAATGGTAATTATTTACTACACAACCACCCATGCAGAAAAACAATTCGGGTTGCTTCGGCGGATTGACTTTCAATAGACGAAACACGTAGGTACCATAAAACCATAAATGAGTACGGCGATTGATATAATATCTCGAAAAGTCAACTATTAATACTTACTACACATGGTGGGATTTAATGGGTTTACAGTGAGCTAGGTGTATTCGTTTTATATAGGTACCTATAATACCTACTTACCCATTTCATAATAGCACAAAAATCAAATATTGCCATGTGTTTTTTAAAATTAAGTATACAAATGTCTAATACTCGATTATTTTCATTTCATATAGAAAAAATTAACGGAAATGTAATATTTAATAAAATATTGTAATTCTATTAAGTTTTTTCTAACATTACTTATTTGTTTTTTTTTCAAACAACTGTTTGTAATATTTTATTATTACTTTAGAAACTTTGACAAATATAAGGTATCCATTTCTCATATTTTATTTAATTTATATAATACATATTATAGAAGGAACAATTTTCAATAATTTGAATTATGCATTTATTTTGATTATACATAAAAATTAAAAACAATACATTTTAAATTGTGGTTTAATATTAAAGAAAAATGTTTCTTAAATTTATTTAACAAAAAAATATTATTGTTTTTTTATAATAGAATTTTTATTTGGTATGAGTTTCGTTTCTACTTCACGTAGATAATTACATTTTTATAATTTATTGTGAAAATAGTAACTATTTTTTGGTGCCTAATATATACTCGTATTAATAATACTTCTAATCTTTAAATACAATACAAAATTATTTTAACAATATATTTCTATGTAATATCATATAATATTTATAAACAATAAAGTTTTGGTATCCAGAATTGCCTAATAAGTATATTAATATTGATTAAGTTAACTCGAAAAAAAATATTATTTATTAAATTATAATATTTAATTAAATAATTTAGTCTTTATATTAAGTTATATTATGTAAATATAATATTATTTTTTAAAACATTTCATTAGACAAAAGGTGAAAATTAAATTTATAGAAATAAAAAATTAATTTTGCGTTGTTTTAAATACAATAAGTTAAGCATAAAAAAAATAGTTTAACATTTTAAGAAATGATGTGTTCAACTCAGTAATACAAGAAACAATATTTATGATAGAAGTATAAAACATATTAATCATTACTAATATATTAATGTTCTGAAATATAAATAGATAGGACGCATATTACATTGTTTATGCTTTTATAGTAGACGACAGATTGCTATTTTTGATCGTCTACATACAATATGCTAACCAAAATAATTGTAATTTAAATTTAAATACCTCAGTACTGTTTTTATGGTTTAAAAATTGTGCATTAAAGAAGCTTGACATTATAATTGTATGTCATTTACACTTTATGGGTGTATTCATTAGCATATTATTTTTTTGACAAATTGATTTTGGCACTTTGCCAAAATGACAAAATAATGAAGTTTTGGTTTGGCCAAATCCCCAGTCAAAAATATCGTGGCTAATAATAAAATAAATTGCTTGTTTGAAATTGTTTTAATGTAAATAAGGTAAAAGTTTTTAACTTGGTAATATTAAAGAGGCGTGGTATAAGAAAAAAAAACAAAACAGATCTCAGATTTCCTCAAATCTTAAAAATTATACATTATTTCGTTTTACATAATTTGGACTTTGTCAAAAACATTCTTTTGATGTTCCTTAAAATATAAAATACACTACTTATTATTTTTGTGTGTTGCAAGATAGGTATATTATTATAATATTAATTTGATATAATGAATAGATAAATCAGCATAATAATGTACAATTAAAATGTTAACTTAGGTAAATTCCAATTATTACTACATATTTACACAAAAAAGATTAAAAAATACACTTAAGGAAATAATAACAATTAGTAATAGTTTCATATATATATTTTTTTTTTATTTCAATACAATTGGATAAATTACATTATTATTAACCTAGGAAGAAACTTTCAAACATTTATTTATTTATATAAATAAGTTTATACGTAACAATAATATAGTTTATGTCTCTGAAATTCAGCAGAATTTGATTGAAAAATACAATTTAGGTAAAAATGTTCAAGATTCAGTAGTTTATAATTTTATATATATATATGGATAGTAGTCAATAAATAGCAGACGATATTCTCGTTGTTTGTTTAGTATAATAACATAAACAGTATTTTATTAAAAATAAACCCCTGAATGTACATATTTATTTGGATATGACTATTTTTTTTTTTTTTAAATAATACAATTGCTAACATTACAGTTTGTTTTTTCTATTTAGTTTTTCACTTAAAAAAATATAATTTTTATAAGTTCTTCGTAAAAAAGAAGAACATTTAATATCAGTATGTTTTATAAAATATAATCATTATAGACATGATACTCTAATTCAAATGCAAAGAGTAAAATAAATACTGAAGAGTTTTAATAATAATATTTGATAATTAAAATATGTGAAGACAAATAGAGAAGCAAATTAATACAACTTTTTTATTTTTAGTATCTTGATGTAGCTATTCTTTTTTTTATTTAATAAAATATAGTATTTAAAATATTTATTTTAGCATAGTAAGCAAATAGAATAATTGTTTAATATATATTATTGCATAATACAAATGAACAATATTAAAATATGAGGAGAATCAGTTTAGTGATAGAAATTAACGAGTTTTTTTATAATTAAACATTATATTATTTTTTTATTTTAATTTTGTTGGTCTCTGTAATATTTTCTTTTTAGTCGACGAGTAGGATTTATAGGTATTTGATGAAATTTTTCATATTAATGGATTTATATGGGTTCATAGTTTTGAGTAAAATTCATTTTTATAGTATTTGGTAGCTAATTGGATAACTAATTCGGCTTTCAACTCAGAAAAAAGAGTGGAGTTAGATATAAATAATGGTGCATTAAATTGTTATGGGTAGAGTGATCGGTTGTAATGCGTGTGTAGTACCGACAAACTTGGAATAGATGTGCACAGCTCATAGGCGTAACATAATCAAATATTTTGGTAGGGGGGGGGGTTGAAGCCCCGTTATACATTTTAGAAGTGTTGTTTCACGGAGGCTCTGCCTCTACACACCCTATTACCCAATTAATGTTAATGAGTAGGCGTCAGATTTTAAAGCACAATAAATAACAATAAAAAAAAAAAAAAAGATGGCATAATAAACTTAATAAAATGTTAAAATTGGAAAAATTGCAAAACAGCATATACAATAAAAAAATCCGAAAAAAGTAAAAAAAAAAAAAATGATTTATTTAGAATCCAAATGATACAAAACGAATTTATGAACAAAATTACATTTCTATCTCGTATAGAAAAAAAGAAGCACGTGCTCAAATTCTGAGTTTTATTAATGACATTCATAGTCTAGAACACTAAACATTGCTAGAGCTACTAAAAATTAAACTAGCTATTATTAATTTACTAGTAATTTAATGAAATAGATTTATAGTAACATTTGATTGCAATATGCAATTGCATCAAGAATTAATTTTAAAAAAAAACATCTTAATCTAAATGAAAATAAGAAATTTATTTTTTTTCCGACTATAATTCCAAACGTTTATTTATTTATTTATTAATTTTTTTTTTTTTGAAGTGTATTACTATTATATATTATTTAAAATACCTTTTTTTCAATATTTATAGCATTGCTAGGGATGAAAAAGTACGTGAGTACGAATAAGGTTAAAATAATAAGGTTATTGTTAGGTCACACTTTTCAAATATTTAGTAAACAATAGTGTTGGGTATATAAGTTTTACACATTAAATTTAAATTCTCAAAAATCTATAACTCATAATTAATATTATTCAAAGGTAAATTAGTAAGTAATAAATATATTAAGTATAATAAACATTAACAAATAACAAATAACAAATATATTAAGTATATAAAATCATATTAACATAATATTATTGTATTATAACAATCAAAAAAAATGATAATTACGTAATACAAAAAAAAAAGTTGATATTTAATATATTTTATAATATTTCATCATCGGCATATGCCTGTAGCTTATATTCAATATATTTTTAAAGAATATCAGATTATTTTAACACCAAACATAGTCTTTACGGTCACACAATTATTATTATAAATCTAAAATTATACCATACAATTTACCATTAATTATAATGGTATTAAATACTATTACAGTGAAACTTCTATATAACGAACTTCCATTTTACGAAATTTTCTGTTTAATAAAATATTTTTAAAAACTATGACTTTCATTGTTAATTACACGTAAATTTATCTCCAAATAACGAATCTGATGTTTCTAAATAACGAAATAATTATTTAATAAAAACCGTTTTTTGTAAATGTTGTTACTATCAAATTTTAAACATTATTTTAAAATTGTACATGAACAATATATCCGATAAAGATAAGACACTGAAGGTAAGCAAAATGATTAATTTTACTGCAGTACTTCAGTTTTAATATTAATGCAAACGGGTGTATATACAAATTTTCTCTCGTTTTCTCTTTGTCCGTATAAAAATAAATGTCGAAACATAAATGTTTATCTGTCGCCGATAACATTTGATGTTATTTTTTACATAACACATTCAACATAGAAGTATATACATACACACATACATAATTAAATTAACACGTTAACCGGCATGAGATCTTGTAGGCGATCTCATTAGTTTACACCCAAATCTCGTGGCGGTTATGAGTGACATGACAAAAAACCCGTGGCGGTCAACATATTAAAAAACAAGTTGAAAAAAATACCTAGGGTTAACCTAACCTAACCTATTTAACAAATTCCTCCATATTACGATATTTTTTTTTTTTTTTTTTTGTTGGTTATTCGACTTTGTTATATGAAAGTTTCACTGAATAATTTATAATAAATTAATTTACTTTATGAAGTGTACATCTTAAGATTTCCAAAAAATCTGTTGCTGATTATGAAATACATTACATAATATTATATTCATATTTAATACTACGAAAGCAATAATTAGAAATTGAACCTTACTCAGATGAATCGTTTAATTTTGAAATATTCAACATTTACATGTTTAACATAAATTGTCCATACAAACGAGTGAATCGCCATAAGATATTTATAAAATAGTAAAATCCAGCCATCTGTGTGAGCTAATTTCGTTGTAAATTATAGTTATAGTATCATCAATTAAATTTAAAATGTAATTTAAATACTTCTCCTAACACATTAATGTCATAAAAAACTATTATAATTTACTAAAATATACTTAAGTGAGTAGGTATAAATGTATAATGTACATAATGTTTTGATTTGTAAAGTGTTAAATCTTTAAATATTTTACATCAACATTACATGCTTAGAGTACCAATTCGATATCAACATTTATTGTAACGATTAAAATGACTATAAAACGCACGGGTTTAATATTATCTAACTAATTTTAATATAAAACAAAATTATTGAATATTTATAGTTATACTAGTCATCGTTTTATAAATTATGTCTATTACAGAAAGAATATGAAGATGTATAAATTCCTGACTCACAAGCAAAATTATAAATTATATCATCATTTTAGTAATGATACTATCATACTATCATGCTAGTAACAACTATATGTTCACCTACGACCTTCTGCTTAAGTATGAATGATAAGTATCTATATCTAAAACTTTTTTGGGTTTAATTATAGCATGATACACTAAAAATTAAAATTATAAAATTAACTATGTTACTCGATGATCATCAAGAAAAAACACATTATTGAAAAAATAAAGATCGACAATTTGTTTCAATTTTAGATCATGATTTTTTTTGACTATTAGATATCAGTCAATGCGATTTGTCTAGAATCTTCTCTCCAATCTATCACCATAGATTGTAATGATAATTTATTTATCTTTAAAGTTATAATAATATAATTTACAATTATAAACTTACATAAATAACAGTATTGTGTAGTAAATTTGTTTTAAAAATAAATTATTTAATAAAAACATTTGAATCTAAATAAAAAAGTTTTAAACAATAATTTATTGTATAATCACTTATGGCTTTTTCGTAGATTTGTTTTAATCTACAAACAAAGCATTTTAGATATAGGCAGTAATATAAATAATAATAGGTTAAGCTATTCAAGTACTAATATTGAATTATTTTCAATGAATATTAATATTTCAAATATGTTTTACATCATTACATGCATATTATAATAGATTTTAGATATTAAAAATTAAACTAATTTTTTTTCGTTTTAAAAACAGTGAAATTAAAATTATGTATAACTATAATTATTATACATACGTATATAATTCATGTATAGTGATTAAAATGATATATAAATTTAGAAATATTTTTTTTTTGTTTTTATTTTATTGCAAGAATTGTACAAGGTCTATTTTTTCATATACACGATATATCGAGCCCTATTAAGTAAAAGGGCGTAAGCAACATTTTTAGCGATAAATGTAGACGAAATTAAATATTTAGATAAAGAAGAACGATCTTATTTATTTCGTTGTAATTTAAAAATATCTTTTGTGGGTGCTTGAAACTTTTAAAGTATATTAGTATATTTTATAAAGTCAATTATATTTTTTAATACAATGTTTTCTGCAAAAATAATTCAATCTACTGTGTTATTAATAGTAAAATTAATTATTTTAAAAGCAATAATATCATAAAATACACTTAGTTATGTAGGCTGACAAACTGTTTTCGCTCAAAGTTTTTCGTATACAATTATTTACATCATTGAATACAAATTTAACACATCCATAAAAGTGACCTACTCCATATCTACTGTACAGCAGAGCGATTACCCACTTGCAGGCCATTTTTGTATTGTTATTAAATAAATGCAGGCTTATTCTTAGAAGCGTTTAACAAATTACATTTCTCAATAAATGATATCTGTCAATACGAGTTTATGACGTATATCGTACCTATTATGTACTTAGTTGATTGGAAGAATTACAATTTAGTGCTTACATATACTTGTATTTTCATAAAAAAAATGTGTAGATATTTGCTTTGATGATATATTACTAGTTGTTTGATATTTTATGAGAATAATCTTCAGTTGAACCGTTTTGGAATCAATTGACATTCAAATATTCAATAGTAAAAAGATTTGTATCATCTGTTTTATTGTGGCCAATTATTTCACGTCAGTGTAATCTGTTATACCAGACAGAAGATTCAAGAATATCATTAATATTTTCGTCATTTCGTGGACATTTTAATACATCTGAGATGTACAATACGAAGCATAAAACATTGTCTTGAAATAAAAAAAAGAAAAACCCGCGGGCTTAATAAATTTAAATAAAACGCAATGAAATATTACGTTTCACGAGGAAAAAATTATTTAAAATATAAAACAAAAAAAGCTCTTTATTTTAAGTTTTAATGGTTTTATACTATTCTATTATATAATTCCATTACACATTTCTTTAACTTTTATGAGTTTAAAAATAGAATATTTAAAATGTATTTGATGTAAATTAACCTAAACTTGCTTCAAATTGTCAATTTTAAAGTAAATAAAGAATTTACTAAAAATATGTTTATTTATAATAGTGGTTTATGTTGATAATAATTAAAATAACGTCACATCCGCATATATTGTCTCCGTCTTACGAACGTAAATATAGCAAATTTGCGTTTAGTAGAACTAATTTATTACTGTTAGATTTAATATTAGAATACATAAACTGAGCTATGATCAAACTTAAAGAAGAAAACATTTTTTGTGCTCTTTTTTCGGTATTTTATTGTATTTTAATCTTTAATCAAGTCATAAGCATTTTTTTATTTTAATATTTTACATACCCACGATTCGCTTGAAAATTAAAATATCGTAAAAAGACAACCAAAAATACAAATAATTTTCTTACTTTTGAGTTCAGTTCACTCTAATATTTAAGATAATAGTACAAAATTAATTCTGCTGAACTCAAATTTTATACGTTTTACGTTTGTAAGATGAATATAATATTTACGTGGGTGCGACGTCCTCGTAATAAGAATATAATTCATACGTGAAACAACAATCATATGAGAAATAACATCGTTTTGTATTATATAGTATTATACACTAAACAATATTCTGATTGTAAACTCATCCGAGTATCAAATAAAAATTAAAAAAACAAATTGTATGCGATTCGATATAAATTAAATTATATGTATGTAATACATAAATAAATAATAAAATTGAAATCAACCAAGAGTCTATTTTATTACATTCATTTATGTCACTGACAAATTCATGCCATGGTTATTACGGTTAAGTCTTGAGTCAATTACTGACGGATAAACAGATAGGTAGCTAATAACTAAATTCATACATATTGTTTTGAAAATTAAAAAAATATTTAGGCGACCGGTGCCAATGCTATTTTGTTTTCAAAAACACATTTTACGGGAATAATGATCCTGACTCGTAGAATAAATCAAATTTGATTTTTTTTTTAACTAATAGAAGGAAATATTCTACAGCCTACATCTAGTATAGTTTTGTAATATTTTAATCTCAAACTTTTAAATAGGCCATTAAAATAAAAGACAATTTTAAGCTTTTATTACAAATTATTTTACATCATTATTTAAAATAAAATAAAAAATCTGAGTCAATGCAGATTATAGAATATTGCTGTTTATTAATTAAAAAATAAACTATCTGAAAATATTTAATTTATAATGAGTTATCTATATTCCCGTGAAGTCATTACGTCTGTCGAAATGGGCAACTAATAATTCGTTATTTGTTACTTCTATGATATATACCCTGCGAGTGCGTTCGCCTCATTCATATATTCGTTTCATACTAATAACTATTTACACTACAACACTTTCACAAGATCATTCGACGCCGAAACAAAATGTGAATAAGGTTGCCAATAATTTGTTTCTTAATAAATAGCCAGCACCGGGGGTCTTAAATTCAATTATATAGGAACACACGAATAAATATAATCCATAAAAAAAAATAAGATATTTCAACTGAAATTGATGTAATCAATTAACTGAAGTTGCTTTTGTATGTAATCATACTTTAAAGCGTAATGATTATATGTTATCTACATAAATTATAGTCTACATCATTTACGTGTGTAAAAATATTATATTATAATATTTATATATATATATAAATATAATGCATTTCCATATTCCGCAATAAAAATTTTAACAAGTTTATGGTTTATTCATTTTAAGTTATAAATGATGTATTTTATACTTTTATCCCATATAACTTGTCATCATATTGATGTAAGTAGAACTTTAAAAAAAAGTCTTAATGTTATTTACAAATGAGAAGTTGAGATTTTTCATTTTAACTTTAAAATATTATCAAACCCACATCACCACAGGAAAAATATACTACGATTTAGATTTGTCAAATAATAAGTATGGAGTTTCATAAGATCCAAATTTTAGAATATATTTATCTTAGACTTTATCCTAATTGTTTTACATAGTTTCAAATCGTCACAGAACAACATTAAAAATAAAATATATTTATTTTTTAATATTATTTATCCTTTATATCTTTTTAGATTTTACTTTTATAAATGATAACATACAATTTAAAATTTTTACTCCAAAAAGAATATTTTTTGAATATTCCGATACATAAAAATTAAACTTTGAACGAATGGTTTATGCATTATAAGTATTTAAAATAACGAAAAGCGAAATAGTGGACCAACATTTTGTGTAGTACCACATTCCACTCCGCTAATTTAAACTTTAAATACTTATAGGTAATTCATAAACTACTCGTCCAAACTTTCAAAGTTTGATTTTTATGAACCGTAATATTTACCGTAATATTCAGAAAAATATTCTGCTTTGGAATATGAAATTTAAACTATATGTCATCATTCAAATAAGTAAAAAACCTAAAAGAATATAAGAATAAATAATATTAAAAAATAAATTTATTTTACTTTTAATGTTGTTTTGGAACGACTTGAAACTATGCAAAAAAAGTATAATAAAGCCTAAGATAAATTTATCCTAAAATTTGAATCTTATGATATTCAATTGGAATTTCTATACTTATTGTTACAAAAAGAACCTCATTTAAATTTATTGATTTGCCACGGAGATACTAATAAGGTAATACGAGACTTTTAGGACATACTGTACTGCGTTAATTAAATACCACACATACAATATTTAGTAGAACACTTAATAAAGGCAGTTTATTTTGAGTTGATTTAATTTGTTACGTAATTAATGACGATTAGGGGAAGAAATAATTAGGTTTAGTTTTTAACATATAATGTTTGTAAAGATATTATAATATTTTTTCAGACTTATATTCATTGCTAGTGAGTTTTATAGTAACTAGTATAGTATACAGAACACCACAAAATAACTTAGTTACCTAATTGTGCTCAACTAGTAAATGGCAGTGGTTATCTATTTCAACTGAACTATCTACTGAAGGACTTAATGTACAGTGTGCAATGTGCTCCCGAGTCCTGATGGCACTATAAATCTTTTATAGTACTATATACTACTATATTTTGCGACCTGTATCATAATGGTATATTATATTACCTAGCAGTTATTGATCGCTTAATGATTAAGAGACTGCAATAGTTATTGAGTACTTCATTACATAGCGAACTTCATATTTATTTATTAAATCATTCAAGCTCTAAATATTATTTATGAATAATACCGTGACTTATTTATATACGATTTAAAAAGTCCGTTTAAAATCTATAGAATATTGTACCGTGATAATAATTGTTTAAAATAAAATCATTGTTTTGTATATTTTGATTATATATTTTTTTACACGTTTTACCATATTATATTATTTTGAATAACAAATACGAACGTATTATCACGTTCACTCAATCAGTATGATTAGATAAAGAAAATTTAAGTTAATTTACGCGATAAAAAAAAAAAAATATATATCAAAAACCATGTAGATATCGAGATATTATGAGAAATATTTGAATATATAGAATAAAGATATATTCGTCAAATATTTGTATTTATCCATAAAAATAATTTTTGTAATGTACATTGTTATATACGTATTATATTGAACTATAGATTTTTCCTTCGACGTTATTCATACATATAATTATATAAATAGAATTTACATGAAAGGACGGAGCCTCCTTCAATAATTATATACGTATTACGTAGGTCTAGGTATTAAAGACCAACAATAAAGACCCAAAAAATTAATTAGATTTTTTTCCCCAGATAGTCGAAAAATATGATAAAAGGATAAAAGGAAAACTGCACGTCATTTATATTAATATGGTAAGTATTTTCTATTGTTATTTCCCAAACATTATACAAGTCTTAATTATTAGAAAATTGTACTATACGATAAATCATTATTAAAATTGCAACTAAAGTAATATTGAATAAAAAAAAGTGAAAATACTTATTAATTTATGAAATAAAACAGATTTATTGATTTTTTTTTTATAGGTACTCATATTATTATATAATACATGTTACAAAATACATAGATAATAGGCCTATATATTATGATATTATTCATATCAATAATTGTTTAAAATCCATGAAATCCGTGTCCATGAGAATATTATTATTATAAATAATTTAAATATTAACGTTTTAATTTATTGCTATTTAAATTCGATAACTATAATCTATAACAAAATCTTAATACCTATAGTTATATCTTTACCTATGTTATTAAAAACTTTAATATTTTTTTTTTCCATATTTGGTAATTTTTATTCAGACTTTTGCAAAATATAATATTCAATATATATGGTATTTTAAGAATCATAATTGATAATAATAACTAAGAATTAATGAGTAAGTAATAACTATTAAATTATTTAAGTATCTACCTAATTTAAATTTTCTGAGATACTGAGTATTGCAGTATACAATTTATATTTTTTTTTATGCATTTATTATATTATTCAACCTGGTTATTTATATTCCATGTTTTGATGTAATACAATAAAATGCATTTTTTTTATGTGTGTGCAAAATAAATGTTGTGTTTAAATAAAAATATTTAAAGGTTAAAGTTTTTCAACAATATATGTTTCATTTAATTATGTTGTCTATATTAAATAGTAAGTACTGTAGACAACTAGGTCAGTTTTATAGTAAGCCTCGGGACTTGTTCATTTGAGATGTCTCTTCTGTACTATGTGGTTTTGAGTGGGGTACTTAAAAATGCACTGTAATTTTGTTCTGAAATTTTTTTTATATTGGTTTTTTTTTCTATTGTTCAATGCAGGCATTTATAGTTTTACTAATTGAAAAATTACTAAGACATTTAGTACTTATTGCTATAAATAATATTTTTGTAAAATGTCCTTAATATCTAATGATTACTTAATACTTATTTAAATATTCTTAAATCTGTCTAGACTAGTAAATTGTATTCTATTATATTATACTTAATTATCACTATAAAATTATACATTAACCTAGTAAAATAAATTGTTTCTTACCTATTACGAATAAATTATGTACCTATACATAGTATCCCATAAGGATTTACCCATCGCATTGTCTCCTAAAATAATGAAGATATTATAATTCTGTTTTTTTTTTTTCAGATTCACGGGAATAAGAACTACAAACATTTCATATTTTATGCTATGTATTAGAGTTCTTTTTTCTAAAAACGTTGATGTTTCAATATTTTATTTTCATTTAACTCATGATTTTTAGTCATTTTTTTTAGCTTCGAGAACTACGTTTTGAAGAATTACAATAATTAATAATTGAATAAGTATTAAACGAAACAAGATAATATCAAACATTAAATTATAGACTATGGTAATAATAATAAAATAATATGCAATTGTTCTTAAAACTAAAAAAAAAAAAATTATTCAAAATCATGAAAATTAACGAAAATATAAAATGTTAAAACGTAAAAAAATTCAAAAAAAACTCTACAAAATAACTATCTTATTTTTTTTAAAAAAATGATGAAATAAAAATAGTTTTCTTTTAACTTTTTTACAAAAACATTAATTTTATTTTTAAAATATAAAAGATTTATAATCTTTGTTGCTGTGAGTCTTAAAAAAAAAATAATTATGATATCTCTATTATTTCACAAAATATTGCAATGAGTAAATCCTCTAGGGACACTGTATATTGAACCAAAATAATGAAATTGCTGATTCTAGGAAATTGACCGAACAATTTCCGATTTCATGAAAACACCATTTCCAAATACGCGAATCAGCAAATTTGACATTATTGTTTTCATAAATTAGTCAAAATTTTGTTTATATCTTATTCAATTGCGCTGTATTTTTGCAGACTATTATAGTTACAGCATCCCAAAAATTTAATATTATTATAAATAAAATGAAAAATCAGCCAAGAAATGTTTTATGATTACTTTTAATATAAATTAATAAAAATTAAAGTATTTAGATTTCCTCATATACCCGTCTAGGAATCAAAAGAAAAACTTTTTTCGGTTTTATTTTGAATTGTGTACCTAGTGTCCTAATTGACACAATTTTTATTTTTAAGTCAAAAATCTTGAAAATTAACAAGGCATTACATACATTTTACTTAAAGTAATTTAAAAATATACAGTTGATTTTTATCAGAATTAACGTTCAAAATTTGACAATATTGGATATTCATACGTAAAGTAACGAGTTTTTTTCAAACAATTATAGTTATTTTGTTGTGTTCCAAAAAATATCAACTGTATAAACTGGAAACATTTGATTATTACTTAGATTTTAAATTTTATTTTTCTATATAATATAATGAAATAATATTATACATATTATTTAGATACTAGACTAATTAATTTAAAGTTATTTGTATTTTGTTGTTTACACAATTCTACTGAATTTATGTCGGTATTGATTTGGTTATAACTTTATAAATAAATTATAGTATTTAATTTTACACAATCAGCAGTATTATGCACTTCAGAATGATGATTTCACGCAAAATTGTTATGAAATTTATCGTTTCCCTACCGTTTCACGAATTAAGAGTAATATATAGGTTACCAATTTAAATAATGTATAGAAACTCGTATAGTATGTTATATTAAGATACAAATATTTTGTCATACCTACTACATTGTACAGAGACATTAGAATGTGAAGTGTTCATCATTTATTGCTATATTTTAATAATTACGTACTTTACTTGATTTCATAGTACACATACAAATTACAAAACCAAAAGTTATTTTATTTTGTTATAAGAAATCTACATTTCTAAATATCCCACGAGGGAATAAAAATAGCAATCGATAATTCTTCTAACTTTACTATTTTTTAAATTAGCAATGTACTACATAGGCAAACCAAATTTCCTTTGTTTTTTTTTTATATCAATCTAAAAAAAGTTAGACACTGTTATGATATTTTTCAAATAACGTCAATTCTATACACTTTAATAATGACAGAAGAATGTGGTTCTTCATACACGGTGCGAAATTGTCTAATCACTATAATACTCTAATGTAATAAATTTTCAAGACTACGGCCGACTACTCCACCTAACTTTCATACCAAAATACATCACTCATAAGCTACTGCTAATAACCACACATGCACACAATTTATACACAATATCACTATCACCAATCATTTCCTTATCCTAATTTAATTTTCAAATAATTTAAACTGATGATCACACCTTCGATTTCTCTCTTGCCCAGAGTTATTATGCACCTTATAAAAAAAACCTTTTAATATACAAACACTCGCTGTAAATTATCTTCATCTTCTTATATGGAACTTCAATGATATTCTAAACCATTTGAAAAAAATTAACTACACTATTTGTGAAAAAATATATCTAATATATAAAGTACTAATGTAAAATTCCATTTGGCGGGTTAGCTTAATAATATTAAATTCATCGAGTTGTTTAATTTTCCAAAATACAAATAAATTAATGTAAGCACATCAGTATTTCGAAAAGGCACATTTCAACAAACACGGCATCAATATTATTATTTGAACGAATTGATTGATTACATTATAATTTTTAAAATGGTTAAACTCAATACTTATATAAGGCGATGAACGGACGAAGAAAATTGGCATGTAATCAGTTGTAGCTGATATCATACGCACATTACTAATATTATTGTTAGTATGATTATTATTGTTGTTATATTCTAATAGTAATATCGTACCCGGAGAGGAAGTTTTCTCGAGAATGCCTCTATACGCGGCGTTATCTCCCCACAGACTTAATTCAAACTACTTTAATCGCCAATCCAATTAATAATACAAGTTTCCATAACTATATAATACATATATGTACTTACGGCGACGATGCTATTCAAAACATTTATAATAACTTGTAAAACGCAGGAATTATTGCAATATATTATTATATATTATGTATATTGTATTGTTACACATAAATGTTATATTGCTTTGGCATAGAGTCTCGATAACGCGACGGCGTATTATATTATTAATACTATTAATACGTACACCGACCGCACAAACGAACACACTACAATAATACTCTTATTATGCATTACAGTTGAAAATTCGGGGTGAAACTCTTGTATTTTAACAGCCAAAAGTTTCCCAAAGGGATAACTTTTAATAAATACCGAGTAAAACAATAACATCGTTATCGACAAACGACGACGACGAAATGGTGTACTCGTGTAGTGAATTTTTTATACGTGAAATGTGTATTATATAGGTATGTATGATAGTAATAATAATTTTAATGCGGAAAATAATATTATACGCTCGATAACGTCGTTATAATAATATTCGTAGCGTAATCCGAGCGCCGGGTTTATTTCAGGCGGAAATCATTGCACGTGGGTGTTATCAGAGTTTTCGCGCTCTAATAAAATATTATTTTTTTATAACCCGACACAGGTGAGAACTAATGTTGTATAGGTAATGATTATTTTTCTCGACCTTTCACATCGTTGTCATGCCACCGTCCAGTCTCGAGTAAATCAAAACGAGACGGAATTCTCCCAAGAAATTATATTATGATCATCGCAAGTGATTGTCACGTGTTTACGAGTTTTCAGAATGCCTATATTATAATACGCTAGACGCTTTAGCTTTTCTGCTGTTTTGGACGTTAGAACCTATATAGGTTGAAATAGTTTTGGCGTTTTGCGAATGCGATAAGTAAAAAATACTTCAGATCTCTGTTGCAATAAATGCTATTATTGTATTCCACAAGCAATAGTCCTACGGTATTCAGCTCTGTTTAGATCCGTTGAGAAGATGGTTGTACTTTCTCCATTTGACTAACGCGTAACATGGACAAATTTATGTTATGAAGAATTTTGAATATTAGAGTGAGTTGACCTATTATCGTGTTCAGAACTTTAAAAGTAAAGATGTTGTTTTCTTAAAGAATATTAAAATGTACAGTAAATTTATATTTTTATAATAATCATCATAACTTTTTTTAAATTAAAATAAAAAAAAAAAACGTTCGTTGTACACTGGATAATATTCTTACCTTTTTTAATTTGATAATAGGTCTATTCACCCTAATATTCAAAATGACACAATAAAACGGATTCTTCTTAATGTACAATTGTCCGGCATGCTAGGCTAAGTCAAGAAGAGATAGCTCACATGGTATAACATACTCTTAAGCGTTTAAATATTAAAAATCCCAACTCGCCATTCCAAATGTCAATCACCCAATGACATAAATGACAAAAAAAGAAACTGCTCATTCAAACATTTTATGTAACGACAACATCACACGCTTCCATTACTAACTTTTCGACCACCGCAACCTCGTATTTTTAATCTGTGCATTCGTACTTTAACAAGTGAACTTGAAATGCGTTTATAACTTGGTAAATCGGTGTCAAGGCCGGTTAGATAATCAACATTAATATCTACTACTTCACGGAGTTATATCGATGTAGGATATCTTTTATCATCAAGCCGAATATCAACATTATTTTTAGTTCTGCTTATTGTAAAAAGCACTATAGATTGTGGAATATAGAAAATATAATAAAAAAAAAAATAATAATAATAAATTATGTATGTACAATATTAAATAGACAAGAAAGTCGTAGTTATTGGTATTACACGTAACGATAATTTACTATTATCATAATATGAATTAGTTAAATGCTACTTTTTTTTGATCATTGTAAGACTTAGAAGTCAGAATCTTATTACGCGTTCAAATTGAACCCAACATATTCCACGATAAACACACGGTATATGATTCCAATGAACTTAATATCAATGAGTTATCCATATTCGAGCATATTAATTACGCCATTTCCTGTTCGAATAATTTCATTGGCTGTAAATATTTCTCCACAAAAAAGTAAAGCATGTTACACATTTACACAGACAACAGTATACTGATCAGTAAGTTGTAGGAGAATCGCTAAATACTATCGTTTTGACATGTTTTATGTTTTTCATCGAGAACAACTAATTAAATTTCTAAAAATTACTATCAATCAATTTAAAATGTAATGCAATGTATTTATATTGATTTAAGTATATCGATAATATAAATATAATATACACTATACTACATGACGTACCACATTATGTAGACCAACATGAAATAGAAATTGTTATCAATAAAATTTGAATTTATTTCAAGTTTAAATGGTTCAGCATATAATTAAAAATTGATAAACAGTATTTAAATTTTACTAAGAGGAACAATACAAACAAGTTACTTTTTTAGTCATGCAAAATAATTAAAATAATATAAAATTATATATATATATATATATATATATATATATATTAAAATAACCATACTTAATAATTATAATGTTTTGTTATGCTATACAGATAAATTATAATTTTTATTATGTAATATTTATCATAAAGCAGTAAATATTTATAAAACAAATAATAACATTTGTAAAGAATATCAGATATAGTTGTAGTATCATTCCTAATCAAAAGAAAATTTTTAATTTGTAGATGATAAATTTTTAAATTATAGAAAATACACTGAAAAATTAAAAAATTTCGAGAATTAGTAATTTGTCTTAGTTGATAAATATTCAAATATGATTTCTAAGTAGTTCTAAGTAGTTACTCGAATGTTTTCAAAATAATTGATTTTTCTGTTTTTAATAATGTTAATTTATGATAGGTAATTGTGTTTTTACCATTTTCCACAAATATTTTTATAATATATAAAATAATAAACAGTACATGACTATTGAATATTTCTATGTTGAATAAAAACGATGATCATCAACATAATATTATTATACTATTACAATTTGAAATTACTTTATTTAACTTTAATAAACTATAATTTGTAAAATTTGATTAAATATAAACTAAGATCCAACAATATACACGGTCTTTTGAGTGCTCCAATAAAATGTAGTTAAAACTTTTGGTACAAAGTATGTACCTAGTACAACATGCTTTTCGTTTGGTTACTGGTCTTTTATTCATCCCACGTCTAAAAGTCATTGAGTTTGTTACAGCATTTGAATAGAAAAAAAATGGTGAAAAAACAGAAAACTTACCTATCAAAAACAAACATTGTTAACTAAACTGCGACGTTTACTTTTCGAACTGTGAGCATTTTTCATAATTGTACTTACGACCAACAAGAAAATTAAATTTGTTTTCATTTTGGGTTTCTTAGTTTTATTTTTTTTTTGTCTATTATAAACAGTAATACAGTACAAAGTGAGTATAATGTGGAGAACAATTCACAACGTTTCCAACGTCGTAGTTAGACACTGCAGCTGTCGTAATGATATGGCACAAAGCCAACGTTATGAAAAACTGAAGGGTTGCTGGACACTGAACGAACAAATGGTGAAAAAAACGAAGCTACTAGAAGTTAAAGATTTTTACTTTTTATTTTGGTAGTTGGCTGCGAGCATTATACAAAGTGTAAATAATGTAATTAAATAAAGTTTAATTGATCTAATACAATGTTTAAGTATAATACAATTATTTTAATTTGCAGCTATCAGCAGTATATTAGAGCGATACAAAGTTTAATATAAATTATGTTTTTTTTTTTTGTTTAATTTTATAGAAACTATTCTAATATAAGGTTTAGTGGTTTTACATAAACACCCACCGATTTATTTTTTTTTTCAAACAGTTGACGCAGTAACGCATTTTTTATGACATGCTTAAAATCATACGTCATGTTTGATTCATGAAAAAATACGCGCACATGACAAAAGATATTACTATTATTTTTAAAATTAATTTTACTGGAAGTCAAATAATTTATAGCAAATTGAATTTGTTTTAATCAATATATGCTGTTATGGAATAAGTATTATGACTAAGTATTTTATGAGTTATGACTATTAATTTCAGTTTAACATTAAATAATAATAATTCTAATTAATTTGTATCCAAAATGAAAAATAAAATGTAGTTTTGCATTTGATATGTGCATCTTAGCGATCGCTCCATGTTATTCTTTAAAATTGTACACCAAACCT
The DNA here is from genome assembly GCA_014851325.1 of Pentalonia nigronervosa. NCBI lineage: Eukaryota > Metazoa > Arthropoda > Insecta > Hemiptera > Aphididae > Pentalonia > Pentalonia nigronervosa. Next base: position 137,805 of record JACXSJ010000104.1, on the reverse strand, counting down.
TACTTTATTTTTTTATGTGATGTGTGAAAATAACATTAAAATGATTGGTTCTTTTATAATAAATCTCACGTTTTCCTTTGGGGTTCACCTCTATAACAAATAAAAAATATATCGTCACGTATTCAAAATAAAAACCAACAAACTAACGGTCTATCATGGACCATAAATAACAATAAATTTCTATAAACTTTAATGATGAGTAACAAACGTAAATATCGAAGTTATTAAGATCGTAAACTAAAACTATAAACAAAAATTAATTATTTGAAATAATATGTATTATTATTATTTAAATTATAAATTATTATTGTTATTAAATATTTATTAAAATGATGACAACTGCTATTCATAAATTAATTTTAAAAAATGTCAATTGACTGAAATACTATATTTCGCATTTTATCAATATTTTAATGGGATGTAAATGGATTATTTTAAAACTAAAATTCAATTCAATATTAATAATACGATAAAAAAAAAATTAACATATAATGTTAATAATTACAAAAACCAATTTAACTCCAGAAAAATGAATAAAGATTAAATTATTTAGGCGCTGTTATTATGAACGGTATTTCCTTACTTATGTATGTGTACAGTTCTTTATTTATATTTTATTTCTTATTTCTTTTAAACTAAAAATTTGTTATACACTATTTTTATAGATTATAAATATTCTAACGAATACCGGAATATAAATTATTTTAAATTATAAAGGTAATAAATCATAATTTGTAATACACTAATAAAATTGTGAAGGTTAGAGTACGTTTTTTGCCTTTCTTAAATATTATTTATTTTGAACTTGTTGAAATTTAATAAGAATATTCATGGAAACTGAGTTTTATATTTTATGTGTATCATGTGTGTCTATATTGTAATAAATTTATGTGTATTTATATAAAAGTATACCATTTTAACAGTTAGATATGTTTTAAGGTTAGATAAAAATAAATATTTTGTAGAAATGTTTACTAGATTATTTTACAAATGGACGTTTTTAAAAGTAAACTATTTTTAGTAGACAAAAATACCTTAAAGTGTATTATTGGGGAAAAAAATGTATTAAGTGGTTTTGTTATCGCCAAATGAAATTTTACTATCCGTTTTAATTATACATATAAGAAATAAAAACTTCACATATTTAATAGCACTTTTGAAAATTAAAACAGCCTTAGTTTTTCAGTGTTGGTAATAATATTAGATATCACTACTAAAAACTAGACATCATTAAAACAGCTTTAGTTTTTCAGTGTTGGTAATAATATTAGATATTACTACTAAAAACTAGACATCATAATATTATAGTTGTGGAATAACTGTATCAGGGCTCTGTCAAATCGAAAAAGATATATTTTAAACAAACTACTAACGATGGTAAATAGACCGTTGTAAACGGTCGAAATGACATACGCGTATTTTTAAACCGCGAACAATATTTGACGAAGAGAAAAATATCAGTTTAGGGGAAACCGAAACATTTGATAAATGGACTACGATAGCATAATAACAATATAATATCTATAATCGTGTTTGTTACAGGTAACTTTTTTTTTGTACACGGAATTCTAACAGATTTTTCATGGTGGTCATCAAATGATACATTGCTTGTACACGACACACGAAGAATTGCGTGACTGCTTTTATACAATACGATACACAAACATATAAAGTGTAAAATATAAACTTATTTATGGGAAACGGTATGTGCCATGTGGTAACATTATTAGGTACCTATATAATATAATACTGTGAATATTACAGTTCAACGGTAAACATAAATTAGTAACCTTTACGGAAATGTAGCGTCGGAGTTGGATTAACAAACGGCTGCTTATTATTATTATAGTAGGCAGCAGATAACACATTTTAAATACAAATTTTAAGTTGTAAATAATTTTTCATTTAAACCATATATTTATGTGCTGATAAATATTATTATAATGCGCTATTGCATTTTCTTTTGTTGGTCGATTAAAAGTTGATTTATACCAATGTGTGATTCATATGACCTAACGATATTATAGGAAAATATCTAAAGTGTGAGTTTGCATATCGCGAAACAATTTAGGATTTCGTTAATTTTCAATGAAAATCTATATATTATATATTTTTTTAATTAAGTTCTTATAAAACTAATGTTTTATTATTATTTTTTTTAAATCATTTTGTCTGATATTTAGATTAAATAAAAATAGCTGCTATCATCAAAGAAATATTTTTAAATAATTACTTTTTTAACATATTTGATGGGGATATTTTTGTTGAGGCATACCAACAGACGTGTTTAGTAGATCTTTAGGAAACAATAGCACAATAAATGTTACTCAGTGTTAGACAATAAAACCGTAAAAATATAAAAAGTGGTGACTTCAAAATTTATTTTTCTGAATGTTTTATCATTTTTAGCTATATGGGTTGTCATTTTATGCTCATTATATTATTTATTTTAAAATGTTGTATTTAGTTATGAGCTATTAAATAATTGTTTATATATTTGACCCCCTCCCCACCATTAAACTTCTTAGACATCTTGCGGAACACAATAAATGCTATGCACTTAAAAACAGAAAAATAAATACGTATTATTGCGATTTGTTATAATAATTGATATCTAATTGATATCTAACCTAACCTATTCTATATTATCTATGTTTTATCATATATGGTATGGAAAACCAAAATCCAGTATATTGTGCTATATATTAATATTCGTTGTGAAAAAATTTTAGTTAACGGCAAGTCATATACAAGGTGGTAGCAAATTAAGCTTCTATTGAACAAAAAAAAAAAAACAAAATTAAAACTGATGAATTATCTGGTTTGTAATCTTTATCTAATGGTTTTTTCTGACAAAAACTTATTGGACTTCATGGAGCACACTAATGTTATAAGATACATTTTCGCGTATATCTTGCAGTAATTTCACACAACATTAGTCCCCGTCGTTAGGCTTGGCGTAAGAACAGTTTTAATTAAAAATCAAGTTTCCCCTGATAAATTTTCTACGTGTTAATAGTAATATTGGGTTAGTAATCTTTAGTTAATAAACAAAGAAAATCCATTTACACACCTACTATTATATAGTTTATATTATATTGACAACTATTCTGAGTCCACAAATAATGATATAGTATAGTAAATATTATTTATTTAATAATTTTCTACATCTATAGCAATTGGATTTACAATTACATGCATAATGATAAGTTATATTTATATATATTTATAATGTGTAAAATTAAATTTATAATAACTTTGAATAAGTTGGATATTCTTATTGATTATACAATTTATTACATGGTTAAAAATTTTGGACAGAATGTTAATATCTCGGTTTATTGTCTCTCCTTATAATAAGTATTATTTTCTATAAACTTATTAGTTATTATCTATTTATTTTATTTTTCACAAAAATGTTTAATTAATGTAGAACATTAGATTGAAATTAATTAATTTTCACATTACGTACCTACCACATAACTTTGGATTAACATCGCTTAAATTTTTCTGAACGGAATATTGTTTTAATTCTCTTATACAAGGAATGTTATTTAAAATTGTTCTAAATGGATGGGTAAATATCTGTGAGGTTGTAGATAGAGATAATTATGAATATTGCAATGACAGGAATTACATTATTGAATCACAACAAGTTAGGTAATTATTATTTATATTTTGAACTATGTGTAGTGTAGGTTATTACAATTAATATACATCTTAAAAGTGTATCGATTATTGAATAATCCACGTTCCATGTCAAATAATATACCTGCTACTCCAATAAACGTATAATAATAAAATGTATTAATTATTTTAAATATTTATAACTCTGAGAGGTAATCCATTGTGTAATTTCTCCTATCACAATATTCATGTAATTATTATTATTTATTTATTTTTTTT
>JACXSJ010000104.1:117449-133799 GCA_014851325.1 Pentalonia nigronervosa | reverse complement strand
TTTTTTTTTTTTTTTTTTTTTAATGAAAATTTAGATAATTACGAAGAACACTTAAAAATAATACAGTATTTGTAGTTTTAAAGTAGGGAGTTGAGCAACGAAACTGTATTCTTTTTTTATTATCTAAATTTATTTGAACAGGTCAGTTTTTCTTAGAAAGTTGATCATGTTGTTGATATTTTCTGTGTTGGGACCTAAAGCTACGTCTAAGTTAGCTGAGATGTCGAGTTTCTTGACATCTTCTTCATATTTGTGGCATTCGGTTATTAAGTGCTTTACTGTTAGGTTGACGCCGCAGGTTGAGCACTGAGATGGTTCTTCTTTAGCCATTAGGAACTTATGGATTATCCTTGTGTGACTTATCCGGAGACGATTGATTACTATTTTTTCTCTTCTGTTGAGATTGTGATTAGGTCATTGATGTATTGTATTTTTTATTTCAAGGAGTTTGGTACGTTGTTTTATCCAGTGATCTTGCGATTTAATTAGGGTAAGTCTTTAGATTTGGTTTTGAAATCTGTGTACGTTGTTATGTTAATTTTTGGAGTGTCTGAGGATTTTGCTGCTTTCTTTATGGCGTTTTCTTCTGATTTTTAGGAATATAAAAAAAAATGTATGTAGTATTTATGTATTACAGATTGTTTTTTTCTCTGTTAAAAAAATTAAAAAATATTTATGAAATATAAATTGATATAATTAGATTCAACCACGTGGTATGATAGTCTTAAGTTAATATGATAAGTTTATCTTAGTCTAAGGATTCAATAATTAATTCATTTATTCAGATTTTGTTAAAAAAATAAAAACATTGATACTACATTGATTAAACTATCTACATTATTGTAATATCAAATTTTAAAACTATGAATGAGATTTATTTTAAAGTAAGAATTTGCACAAATTACAAAAAAATTAAATATTGAGCTTTTTGTTTATTTCTCACATTGAAAGATAATTACAAATAGTTAATTTATTAATGAAAAATGTATTTGTTGATCATAGTATGGTAACAATGGTACTGCATTTAGAGTCTGTATCTATTGTATATTTATCTTAATTTAATAATATAATGAAATACTTTAGAAGATGCATGATACTATATTAAGTGTAACAAATTTTAAAACTACTGTAGTTTATTTTTGGGAAATAACTCTAACTTTATCGTTCTTGGATGAAGTGGACGAAAAAACCATTACTGTTTCAAGTGTATTCACTTCCATACTTTATTGGTTCAATATACATTATGCGGACACGTTTGAAATCAAATTGTTTCCAGAATGGTCTCTTGAGAATTCTAATGACCGAGGGAAGACTATTTTTGTGTTTCACATGTCTACCAGGAATTTATATGTAATGTTACGTAAAGCTGTAAAGACAATAATAAATAATTAGAAGAAAGCATTTAATATATTTTTATAATTAAAGATAATTATTTTTTTCAATATTCGTTATGATTTTCATAAAGATAATAACTTCTGGACAAACATATATCATGAATTATTTTTCTATGATAAACTGAGTCCATATAATATTTTTGAATGTATAATTATAATTATTATCTTTGGATATGAAATTATATTGAATGTTTTTCTTGATACGAGTCGTTTTTCTTTAATCTTTTATAATGCAAATCTTAATGACTTCGCATTTTAGTTAAACATTAAATAGATAATTTTATCATTTAATGTTTCAGTATTAATTTACAAAAATAATTTCTACAACTTTATAACTCTAAGTTGAGTTTGAGATTGGGTGCAACCATTATGCAATCGAGAACTTATTATTCTTGTTTTATATATACAGAATATTGTATCGAATAATCAATATAAAAAAATTACCGTTGCATGCATTATACCTAAATATTTGAATACATATTATCAGTGTTTTATAAAAATAAAATCACTATACTTATATCTTAAAAGCAGTCTATCTGAATATTTGGTACTTACTTTATGCATCATACTGAAAATTTATCCACAGTTATTTGCTTCATGTATAATATTATATTGACTCCAATTGCATATTTTATGATTTCGTATCTTTACTGTTAATCAAATTTGCAAAGTAACTAAGTTAGTACCTAATTATTTTAAAAATAGTATAATTAAATGGTTGATACATTCTCACATTAATTGGAATCCAATTAATATATTCTGTAGAAAAATATTTTTGTCCTCCCAAAAGTAATTTCATATTACTAATAAGAATTTTTTTTTAAATAAATCAACTAACCATACTAAATTTCAGAGCATATATGATAATTGCGAGCTTAACTTCCTAAGAATTTGAATGAAAATATTTTTAATGTATTACTTGTTAAATAATTTTAGAAATTTCCAAACGTATATGGTGTTTATTGAATTAAATAATAAAATGATAAATTACTTATTTGTTATATTTATTATCAAATTGTAAAATCATTAGTTATAAAATAACAATTTTTACAGTAAAACCTTCTTAATAAGATAAAGCTTGTGACTAAAAGTTGTTTTATCTCAGAGCTTGTTAAATGTTCAAATTGATAAAAACTAATATTTGTATTTATACTTGTACTTGTTTCCTTGAACTATAATCACATAACAAAATACCGTTATATATACTGAGATCGAATTGTACATATAAGGAATCGATACATTTACCTTTTATCTTGGCTTTACCTTCCATTCTTATAGGTAATATCGTTTGCAGTATTGTTTTGAAAACAATAGCTACGGAATTGTTTATTCTTTTATTTATTTCATCATTTTCAATTCATACATTTATTTTCCATTAATAATAATTCCGTCCAAAAAAACCAATGTCGCGCGTCGACAGTACAAATAATATAGTTAATAATTTATATCAAGCGATAAGCACTAGAGTCAGAGGGCCCTGGTTTAGACGCGAATTCGTGTATGTGTGATAGTGGTTTTGCGGTTGAACCGTGCCCCTTTTCAGATGATGCGTACATTTCTCGGGAACGGTCTTGACATTTTTGGAATTCTCAACCGCAGAATAGTTTGGACGTTTGGGAACGTGTGCAAGGGCAAAAAATAAACTGAAAATCGTATATATATATATATACGCAACGGTTAATGATTAATGTAAAATATGTCCGTTGTACATAAAATATTAATAATAATAATAACAAAGACGCGACGACAACGGGGCTGCATAGTTTATCTTGTCATTCTGCCAGATCGATATTACTGTGTATCCTGATTTATTTAAGTATTAAAATATTATTACGTGGGTCAACCGACGTTAGTTAGGAAGAAACTTAACCACGAACACTGTCAATAAACGAACCGGAAACTTTTTGAAAACTCTACAGAAATAAAATTGGCTCTTGATATACGAGATACGTGCACGTTTTCGCACTGATTTACTGGCCAATGAATACCAAAAATAAATTACTGACTATCTAAGTCAAATGTATTTTTGCACACTATATGGGACGGCTGATTATTGTCTGTTGTCAAAGTATTATTGAGAAATCGGGAAATACTCATGCACAGCATATTATACACATTTATAGTTGGTACTGTGCTCTACTTAAGATTTAAAGATGGGTTAAAATTTTAAACTTTGATGGTAATAAGAAAAAATCAATAATAATATTTAAAAGAATACAATTATTATATTGCGATATACATATTTGTGTACCTATATATCATGGTAAATTATTGAATAAATATACCTTTGATTATATCGTTTTATTTTGAACGGATTCAAAGAAAAAACAAAGGTATCATGCCATACTAGTATATACCTAAATATCGTTAACAATTTATATTTTTTAATTTTTAATTTATTTTTTAATCAATTGTTAATTATATTATGGAATGATTTGTGTAAATTAATGTATCGTTACTATGCTCTATGGATATTTAACTCATATGCGGTTCAAACAAATTATAAAACTTACAATTCTGTATTAATTATATAAAAAAAAAAAAAAAAAAATTATTACATTGTTTTATTATAATAGATATTTGATTTTATCCAATATTAGAGATCTGTGTAAATTGTTCGCAATTTTAAACCACATCGAACCGCTATCTATAGTCGAATGACTTTTTACGTATATAGATATCATTGTTCATAATAATATCTGTTTTATCTACATTTATTATCCAACAACGCGTTTGCGTAATTAACATTTATTTTTTGCCAACGCGACGTTTTTGAGTTTGTGCGTAGAGCGAGTGTGCGTTAAAATACTAATAAATATTCATGAGGAAATAAATTAACATATTATTATTGTGTTTGAAAATCTTGTCGCCGCCTATCTAACGGCACTGTTGTGCGCGCAGCCTATAGAGTTTTGTTCGGTTTAACCAAACGTAGCAATTTTTTTTCCACAGGTGAACTCCATCGGACCTAACCGCCAATAGATGAACTGCATTTGACGCGACATCGGTGTGTGTGTCTGTGCGCGCACCTGCGGCTGATAAACGATGGACAAGCGTGATGTGAAGACACGGTTGGCGCTGTTGTTCGTATTCGTGTTTTGCGGCGAACAAATCACTGCCGATATCGGTAAGTACAGTTTTAAGAAAGTTTTGTGGTGACGACTTCGAATTTAGCGCGGACGGGGTGAAAATTCTAGTCCCAAAGTTTCCCTCTCTTCCACTCCGCCCAATATGTCATCAACACTCCGATACACTATTCGATATTATAATTATAATACAGTCAATAAAGGCAGAACACCTGCAGACGCGGATTCGGTGGTTGTCGTGCACTGGACAAGGGGTGTGAGAAACAGGGGTGGGTGGTTGGCTGGGTAAAGGTAAATAATAACGACCGTAATACGATATTGTTAAAGCACATAGGAACGTACACCCTACGTATATTAATAATTATTATGACGTATATTATATATCACTATATTAGTAAACTTTGAAACGATTCCAAACACGCGTCGTTGTTTTAACCGAATTATTATGCTAAGAGGACGCCGCCGCGGTCTCTGTTTTACAAATATGCGACATAAACAATTTGAGTTCAGCAAAACCAACGTTGTATCATTAGCTTTAATATTATATAGGTAATCACATTTAAAAGTAAGAATAATACTATCTAGGTTATCCTGTAAGCTTTTAATTTTAAAGCTAGTATAGCGTTTTAAAATCGTATTGTATAATATAGTTATAGATTATTTTAAAATTAAAATATCAGTAAATAAGCCTATAGGAGGTTCCCTATATAATCATCACTCTTTAAGGGAAAAAACTTTAGGTGTGATAATAGGTAAAATCATTCATTATATATTATACTTTTATGTTCACCATAATATGCAGATATATTTTAGGTATTTAAAATATGAATAGTTTAATAACTGTACTTAGTATACCTATATATATATATTTTAACATCATTGTAGTTATCTAGCATAATAATAAAGAAAAGTCATAATAATTTAATTTTTTATTCGCTGGTTTAACTGTTGAACCCAATGCACCCTCAAAATATCCCCGTTATTTTTTTTTTTTATTATTTATTCTATTAAAAATATTACATGGTATAAATACATATATAATTTTTATTAATTAAAAATATAAATAATTCTTTGTTTTTGGCAATGTATATTACATTCAACCTACCTATACCTATATATTTTTAGTGTAGGACATGTAGGTATCTCAAATTATATTTTCATTAAATATACTATATATAATATACTAAATATTAACTATAGGTTAGTAATACTAACATACTTGTGTTCTAAAGTCTAAATAAAATATAATATTATAATAGTCATGTATGCTTATTCCATTTTCACTACATTATGTTAAACCTCATAATATCTCCATCAATTAGTACTTGTAAAACGAATACCTGTAATTTGATGATATAATAAAAATGATAAAATATATAACAGCTTAAAAGGGACTATTGCAACTTTCGATTAATATGGTAACGGCATTACATTTGTGTGCGTTGACTGTCGGTTATATTTTTATAATTCACTGTTATATTAAATCGAATTTGGAAAAATGAAAAATGAAAAATTTCGAATTTTATTTTTGTAAATGATCAAAAAGTTAAAAAACTATTCGCATATGGCGGATATTTAGATAATTTACACAGATCCAGTGAAAATAAATGCACGTATTGCATAATTATGTATTTATATAATTCAAATTATGATATTTAGAAATATTTATACTGTACATTTAATGTAAGTATGACTTTAAAACATTTTAATTATGTATATTTAATATTAAAAAAAAATAATGTTTATTTTAAGATAATATACGGTAGGTTGGAATATACATTGCCAAAAACAAAGAATTGTTTATATTTTTTAATTAATGAAAATTATATATTTAAATCATGTAATATTTTTAATAGAATATATAAGTAGTAAAAAAAAATATATATATATTTAAGTATGAAATAATTAATAATGTTTCTAGGGATATTTTTAATTGGGATATTTGTAACAGGAATATATTTAACGGGGGATATTTTGAACTAGGGATATTTTGAGAGTGAACGGGCCACGATAGCGTGCATATTTTGTTTCTCATGCAAATTATTTTTTAATTGAATTTAATGTCAAATTGCTACCAAGTCAACGTTTAATTAATGAACACGAATAAGGTTTGTTCTAGAAACTAATAAAATAAAAATATCTTTGTAAATACCTGTTTTGTATTATTTTAAATAAAACAATACGTTAAAATAGAAAATTAAAATGCACAGTAATATAATATTAACTATTCATATATTTACATTGGTAAATATTCATAATACAATTTATATATTTATATATAAAATAGATTTTTTAAAATGCATTTATTTCCTTGGAAAGTTTAATAATTAAATATGTTTCTAGTAATTAGTAATTTTAGTTGGACATTTTCCATAACAAATTATACATATTTCTAAAATATCCATTAAAAATATAGTACATATTTAAACTTTAATATTACTGTATGACATTCTATTATTTCTATTATAAAATTCGGTAAATATTTAATTAAATGTTTAAGTATTGTTTTTAATCATTTACATTTCAGAAATGTCCTCTTAGAAATATCTAAAATGTATTATTATTATATCGCTAACAAGTATGGCTTTGAGTTTACCTTTTTTTGTAATCGACAAAATGTATTGTTATTCTTTACGTTATGAGTGTGATTACACATTGTGATTGGCATTATACAATTATTATAACTGAACGAACCTATCATAATATTAAAAACAACTACCGTTAAATCGATTCATATTAGTGGTGTGGTTGACCGACCGATCAGAACAAATTATAATATTATGGTTATCGTTAATACTTGTTATCTGAAACGACAAATTGAAATACGTTATCAGTTTAATTCGTATTACTATATACGGTTCGGTCTTTATGTCTTAACGTGCACTTCCGTCACTTCGTAAAATCAGTGCATTACACTACAATCATATTAATATAGGTAAGCAAATATTAGGCGACCAAATACTGTTTGACTATCAAGTGGCCTTAGTATAAATCTTTTTACAATTGAATAGGTAAGAACACGTTTTAAACATTGCTTTTGTACGTTTCCTTTATTAACCATTAATCGTGATGAGAAACATCAAAATATATAAGTACCTGCGTATATCAAAATGAACATCTAAAATGTGTATGCATTTAAAGCAAAAATGTATATAATATAATATTATATTCTTTGTTATTTTCATGTGATAACATTTTATTTAACTAAACCGTATAAATGTGTTTTGAAACCTGAATAGAAAAACGTCTATTTATTTACCATTGGTAAAAGAAAAAAAAACTGTCATGATTTTTTCAACGTTTTCCACGTATCTGAAAGCGAATTTGCAAAGTCATATACGTGAAGGAGTCTTATAATAATTGCATCAATACACATTTCGGTTTTCTTTTCTTTTTTTTTTTCAATTTCCTCAGTCGTTCTTTTGAAAGAATATATTTCCCCCAAAAACACTTAATGATAATTCTGTTATTTAGACATTTCGTACATAACGATGAGAAGAAAACGGGAGTTTTAAAGTAGATACATGTATGAACATGAGGTATCTTAGGTATCTGCTATACAGAATGATTATTTTGTCAGCTAACAGTAATTTTATCAGTTAGTGACATTCTTATAATCTATAAAATATATTTACAACTAATTATAATTTTTAATTGCTGGTTCAAAATTCGATTTCTATACATCAAAATTGATAAACAAAATCTTAAAAAAAATATTTTTCTTCAAGATACAAAATTATAAATTATATTTTCGTGTAAAAGTTAAAAAGTAAATATATATATAATATATATAATGATAAAATAAAGTTTTGTTGTAATGAATTAAATTACGCAAAAATGAAAATGTACTAATTTAAAAACATATTGATTTACCAATAAAACGGATTTTCGGTGATAAAAGAATTACTTTCTTATGTGCACCTACACCATATATTACATACATTTGATATGTATAACTATAGGTACCACAATAGTTTAAAAATATACGTTATACTTACATAATATCAGCATTCCGTGTTTACTCCTTGTCGATACCGACAAATATGTACTCGAGTGAAAATTTAATTGAATTTTTCATTTAAACTTCGATGGCTAATATCGTGTGGGCAGACGTGGGAGTGGTGCAAAAGAAGTTATCATGAAAGAGACGGGTCCAGACAGTCAAAGAGAGTCTTTGCGATAAATGCTAGCAATCCGCACAATGGCGTTCTCGTATGAACGAAATGTACATATTTACACGAAATAATAATATAACGAAATCGTTTGTATGCGAATTATGCATGACTGGACGAGCTGCATACGACTTGAGAGGGAAAATGTTGTTCCGGTGAGGAAATGAACAAAACAGTTAGTATGCAATATTACTTCGATTTCGAACACATACACACACACACACGCACACACACATATACAATAGGCTACGCTTTGCTGTCAGCATGTCGACTTATGACAATAATTTCGGTATTTCCGGAGCATAGCGATATGATATTATTTTCCATAATTTAACGGACGTGGTCCCCCGTAATCCGATCGTATAATCATGTTGGTCTGGAAGGGTTATTTTTATTTCGTTTTCTCCGGTAAATATTGGACGATTTTACAATTTTTTTTCGGTTTTATTATTTTTATTTATACTAAGACTACAACAGCTAATTTACACACACACACACACACACACACATATATATATATATATATATTATATTGTTGGTTTGTCACATTAAAATAATATAATATGAATATTAGGAAATACTATGAATGAACATTTCTAAACTAAACATTCATCTATCTTTTAATCATACGCCATCATGTGTATAGACATTTTAATTAAAGGTAACCATGTATAATAATTGAAGTAGGCATGTACAATAAAATTTGTATTTTAAACCACTATAATTTCATATTATTAGGTATTCTGTAAAATCGTTTAAAAATATTTTATCTCTAGTGTCTTGGAAATTATCAACCTTTATTTATATACAAAAATATAAAAATGTCAAACGAGTTTACATTAAAATAATTGTGCTGAACGTTTTGTCTCACGTACTCGTGTGAAAAGCATAGTACCTATGACCTATGTGCTTTTTGATATCAAAATTAACTCTCAAATATGTCACGAGCCTTGTGCGCACAACAGTGATATGACCGTTTTTAATTAATAATTGTATGTATTTTAAGTAAGGAATTGATGTATATAATATGCACAGTATGAAAGTAATTGATTTTATAAAAAAATATCCACAGAAACATTATATGTTATATTTATTACATAAAAAGTTATCTCAAGACAGGGTTATTTTATGTATTAAATTTGTCATATATATATAGAACATTATCTGAGTGTAACATTGAGACCATGGAAATATATTTATTTTTTCCACATTTACATTTTTGTTAGAGTTTATGAACTTTGTATGAAAACGAAGTTTAAGGGAGAATAATGAAAACAAAACACACGGGTAACAGACAAAAGAAGCCAATTTTCAATAATTTATAATTAAAGATATAAAAAACATTTATACAGTATATAACTAACACTTTATTTAGCGTAAAATATTTTTTCGAGAGAAATGTGTCTCAAGAAAATATATATTAAACAATATAAACTTTTCATTTATCAAATACTTAATATATTGAACCTTTTAATGGTTTATAAATAAACGTTAATAATTGTAAATTTATATACAAATATATATGATAAATACTATTACTAATACTAAACTATTTAAGATAGTAGTTTTTGAAAAAAAATAATGTAGACCATTTATTGTCAAATATTGCTCTAGATTCTAGATATACAACATTCAAATATTAGTAAATGTGTACAATTCTTATTAACTAAAATTATTTAATAATTATAATATATTATCTCTCTGGGTATTATAACTTACTGCGATATATTTTTGTTAATACTTGAGTTATATTTGATCTTTCAATTTTTTTGAAATTCTACTAAAATATTTTTACTTGAATGGCTGAATCTAATCTATAGTTTACAAGATGCGTTTGGTTATCTTAAGTTTAATTCGATAAGTATAGCTTATGAAAAGCAAAAATAAATTCTGATTCAGAGACACTTATCATATTTGATGCTTGGCTTTTATTATAGTATTACCTATAATAAATTAAAACGTTTATATTCGACTTCAATAACATTATTTATTTATAAATACTGCCTCTGAGACAAAAAAATAAATAAGAATTCTTAAACAAGTTTGTTATTTTTAAACAGCACATTTGCTTTTATGGATCTGAAAAAATCTTTCATCTAGAAAAAATGTAAACTAAATAAAAGCTTTGTATTGTAAGTAAAATGAATAATTAAGTTTTCAAAATTATATATAACATGATGTTTAAACAAAATATCAATATTTTAAGCTGGTACCGAATTGATTCCCGAGCCCCAATCCCACGTGCTGAATTGGTTCCCGTTTAAAAAAAGGTATTTTATTAAAATAAGCCGAATTGGTTCCCGTTTAATTACGCACATTTTCCTTCTCAATTTTACAGGCTTAGAACTGTCAACTTTAAAGTAGGCTTGGTTAAAAATGTGCGTTAATGTATGTTAAAAAAAATGATATAATATATAAAATATTAAATCGTTGATTTGGAAGTGAACTAGTCATTACTTGGGATAGGTATGCAAAATACAAATAATAAAATATAATAAATACAATTTAAAATCATTGATTTGCAAATTTGAAACAAACTTTTTTTAAAATATTTAATTCGCGTGAGCTTCTTATTAATGTACTCAGTTATAGTCTAATCTAACCTAACCTTAATCAGTTGTCCGATTTCTAAAGTATTATTTTTAAATTTATTGGAGAAACCAAACTGTTGAAATTTTTTCCACTATGACTGACAGAAATGAAACCGGCAACCTCTAACTGTAATTTGTTGTAGCTGCGATGTTATGGCACTATGGACAGGTGTTTCAAAATCAATGAAAACCGTACCAACTGTTAAATATTTTGCGATCTTATTTAATGCAAAAATATAAGTGTTAGTAGTTTTGTTCGGGGATAGACTGAATACGACAGGAACATAGTTATTTTGTACCTTAACAAAAATAGAAAATAATTGGTAAAATTCCTTAAAACAACTTTTGAATGTTCCGTTGACAAATACCGTAATAGCTTTCTTGAGTTGTTCCAAGTTTTGCGTGCATGTAAATGTAATTATATTAATGACAGAATTTAATTGTCATAAATAAAGACTAGTTATTAACGAATATTCACTAATACTTTTGTGGAGTTCTTCGAGATTAGAAGGTAACTTGAGAATTGTTTTTAATCTAACAGCATTCAAATTTTTACGCATTCTGTTAATATCATTTTAAATTAGTGACTCACTATTACAGTTTAAAGCTATCTCCTTGCATATAATTTTAGATGGTTTAGAATTATATTTTATACTATCTAATTTATAGTTTTATCAATTATTAAAAATTAAAATTGTAACTATTTTATCTGTACACAAACGGGAACCAATTCGGTTACTCCCATATAGTAACTATTGATTAGAAATAAAAATAAATGAGTTATTGTGTTTAATCTATGAAGGATAAATTTTATATTTTTAGAGTTTGGTGTCGTATATAGCAAAATAATATTATGATAATTGGTAAGCGTGTAGGATTTAATTTATTCATTGGTTTAAAACTTAAAAGTTAAGATTAATCAGTAAATTAAAATATATGCTTAATTTTAAATAAAAACACTTTTATTGAGATACTCTCAATAACTAACTAATACTAAATGGACTAATTATTTTGATGTTGGACCAAATCAGCATATTATCAGAATAATTAGCTACTATCAAAAGTAGGTAAATTCTAATGTTCGTTGAAATAACATGTTGTTCACAATGGTGGATAGATTTTTTTTCGTTCAGTGCTTGAATTTGAGGTAGGGTCAGGTGCGCTGGTGGTCCGTCCCTACTGGAGTTCTATTATTTGGAAATTTTGTTTTTATATACTTTAACTATTATTATTTTTACTGAAACTGTGGGACAGTACAAACTAATGTCCGAGTTCATTTTTCATCAAATCTGGATTTAATTTTTTGTCAATGATACTGTTGATAAATTAATTGGAAAATGTAATATATTTTATAATTTTTACATTGACTGATTTTAGTTTAGACCTAAAAGTTTTTTTTTTTTTTTTTTTTATCACATAGTTTTGCTTTTATTAATCTTGTATAGCAATTGTGGTTACGCCGGTTGTAGTAGCTTACTCCATTTGTCAAACGATCCCTTTTTCTTGCCGAACGTTATAATAACTTTTTATACATAACAAATTTGCTTTCTTACGTAACAACTAAATGGTATAATTGTATCATATTTTATATTATAATATACAAACTAGAAATGTACGTAGTATTTAAAAAAGTCAAGTGATAACTGGGAGTTATGAGGGCAATTTACCCCAGGACTGTGTTAGGCAATTTTTCATTTAGAATGCAGGTTTTAAATCGTTGGATTGAGCTCGTCTGTTATATTTTACCCAATTTAAGCACTGGACTCTGCGGGATATTTTAAACAACTAAAAATATACATTATAAATGTGACATATAGATAATTTGATTTACTTAGATATGTGTAAAACGTACGTCCAAAGTTTGCTAATATTTTGTTTCCGTGCACCATGCAGAAGTTCCTATAATAGTTTTATTGTGGTATTTTTACTTTCTTTCTTTTTATTTTCAACACAAATTTTTAACAATCAACAATCAGGGATTTCTGTATACACGATATGTCCTCCGTATTTATTATCTTTCTTTTCTCGGGGGTATATGTTCACGAAATAACTCTTCTTTGCGCTGTAACAAATCACTGCAATTTGATACCGATGTAAAGAATTTATTCATTCCGGTCACAGATCTGTGGACATTAAAAAAAAACCAATTTCCACATGCATTATATTGTTAATGTGAACATTATTTTTTAATGTTATCGTTTTTACACGGAATTGAAGGGAGACAATTTCTTTTTTTATTTAATATACATACATTTAGGGATCAGCACGCCTGTGGAATTAGATAATGCGTGTATCATGGCATGCGCATTATGTACAATTTAACCACGAAAGCTGGTTTATGGTGGAATAACAAAATTTCTCGGCATTTCGCAGCCATGTATTATCATTCATCGCACGTTTCGTGCTCGGATACAAGTATTCCTAGCTATTTCCTACATATAAAAAAAAACAAAACAAAACATGCAGTCTCAGTACGATGATTTACTTTAAAACAACGCGTTGTATAATATTATACATCATATACGTGATCGTATTCATCATTTGTACATAATATTATACAACTTGTCAAAAAATAAAAAGATATTTTTTGAGAACATTTTAAAAAACAGTAATATAATTATATTTACTAAAACTGATTTGTTATCTTACATACGATATAAAGTAACTATTTATTTTAAAGCAGATTCAATACCAACCGTTTTTGAAGAAAACTGTATTTTGCTCATCGTAACAATAAAACTAGTAGTGTGATAAAAAATATAAAAACATATTTGAATTTTCAATTAAGTCAATTTGCGTCATACCATATTTCAAATATTGACTCTTATCTTATCTTTAAATTCGAATTTAAAATGTAAACATTTGAAAATAATTAAACAGTGATTAAACAGAATCGAAAAAAAATTGAGAAAGTAGTTTGATAGATCTCATAAGTTAACTCCACAAAGAATTCAAACATGTCTTAAGATTTATTATAAAATTACTAGATAGCACGACGGAAATAAGGAACCTACATGTTTTTTAATGAAAAATAATACTCAACCACAGATTGATGACATAATATGAATTCACCTACGATAGTAAACCTCATAATCTTACTTGCATTATAAATACACACACATACTATAATGATCACTTACTTTGCACACATTCACATGACTCACAAGCAAGCACTTGAAAAATTATTTATACCTACAACTAAATTTACCTAATTCCTTAAATATCTTCGATATTTATAATACTATCAAATACTTAAACGAAACGGGTGTGACTCGTTTCACTCAATGAAGCGTACAGAATAAAAGTGCAACGGTTAATTATTTAAACTATAATATAATTGCTGCAATGAATATAATATGTTAAAATATACATATGTAATAAATATTTGGTTCACGTAATTATCTCTCTATATTATGTACATATCACTACGTACATAATTATGTACCTATGTATGTCAGAGACAAATAGACTTGCCTAGTTTTTAATTTCAAATGTCATCACTTATTGTATACAGTCTTTAAATCAATTACGATATTATTTATAACAAAATTAGCATAATAATATATCATACGATATTAATTATTTGCATGCTTTTATAATTTCATAATTCATGAAAAACATACGTTGAATATTATATATACGTTAATTTTGAACGTTTATTGTCCTATCTTATTAAAAACAAATATAATAATAATGGGTTATATCTGAAAGTATAATAGTAGAATTTTGAATAATAAGCTACCACTAACAGAAAAACAAAATCCTTCAAGTTGCACGCAGTTCTTGTTTGATAATATATAATAACGATATAATTATTGACTTTTTACAAATTGAATTTGTATTGTAGTATTTTTTACTATTATATTATGTCCTTTGACCTTATGACATTATAAATAGAAAGTCGATTTTTCGCGAAAATAATAACTTTGCACACGGAAAAGAAGAATATTGGTTTCTTTAAAAGTTCAAACCATAATATTTACCACTGCACCAGTTTAATCATGCATTAGCAAAGCATTGAATATACATGGCAATATTATGGTTGTGCAATATAAATCCATCATGGCTGCTTACCGCAGACTTAATGATCGCGGTGATGTTAATTTTCCTCGGGGTGTGTGTTTGAGGCATTTTGGTTGTGTTTTACAAAATAATGTACATAAACAACAATTTAATTAGTTCGTCGTCAATATAATAATATATACTGACCGACTTCTTTATTTATTCATTCAATTACAGTCCCGCACAAAGAATATACAATATTTGCTTCCGTTTATTTTTTTTTAACAGTGAAAATTGTGTTATTATTGTGTGAAAACGAATTTATTACCAAAGTTTTTTTTGAAACCCTTTTACGCAGTAATATCGTCATTAATTGAGTTTTAAATAACTGTTGTTATACTATACTAACTATAGTGATTTACAATTATTTACAATTTTTCGAGAATCGATCGGCCATAGTCGGAAACGTGATTAAATAATATTGATATGTTTAAGTATTCTATTCTTAAAACATATACAGATTCTGTTCCTTAGGTTTAGATCGTGTATTGCAGTTATACTTAATAAAAAAAAATAGTGAAACCTGCCGTAACTAATGAATATTCCTGGATTATGCCTCTGTAGGATTCCAATTGGAGAAACTAGACAGAATTATATTAGAATATATTTTATAAGTTATTAGGGAATTGCAATTTGGGAATAGCCTATCTACAACATGCTTTTAGCTGCTCTAATAATCAAAAAAATAATACTTCTTGAATAATTTATAACCGCAGTAAGCTTAAAAAAATTGTTTTAAGATTTCTCCAAAGATTAAATAAAATCAAATTTTAAGACATCATGAATTCCCATGAGAACTAAATTAAAATATTTTTTTTTTTTTTTTTTATTTTTTTTTATTAATAGTAAAGGCTTCGACAGCTAGGTCATTAGCCTACAGTTGGTTGAACATTGTTCATATATTTACATACGTTTTTTAATGGTTATTTACATATTATTTGGTTGTAGAATTAAATTTAAATTTTTGTGTCGATGCCGATGGATTTGAAGAAGCTGTGGATGAGGTGTGTATTGTCTTCTCCTAGTGCTTCTTCCATCGTTGACG